>JANTPZ010002254.1:0-15983 GCA_025593235.1 Vachellia pachyceras
GGAGGATGTGACGCTAACCCTATATGCATTTACTTTTATATATATAATAAAAGCAAATTAAATCTCCAGCTATTTTTCCATGACTCATGCTAACTGCGTTAAAGAGTATATTATTCTATAGTTGTCCTACTGTATATTATTCTATAGTGACGTGGCTAAGAGTTAGAGAGTGTTCGAGTCCTCTTCATAAGACGAATATACTCTTTTATTTATTCATAATTATTACTACATATTGATTACTCATCCAAACAATATAATTGGATTTGGATTTGGAAATAAAATTCCATTGTCAAATGCTTTGCATGACTCATGCTAACTGCGTTAAAGAGTATATTATTCTATAGTTGTCCAACTGTACGATGTGACGTGGCTAAGAGTTAGAGTGTTTGAGTCCTCTTCATAAGACGAATATACTCTTTTATTTATTCATAATTATTACTACATATTGATTACTCATCCAAACAGTATAATTGGATTTGGAAATAAAATTTCATTGTCAAATGCTTTGCATGAGTTTTAAAATGGATTCTAATTACAAAAAATGCTTCATATTTCTTAAATCTATTTATCAGAAGTCAGATCATAGCACTCACTCCCTTGCTAACCTCAACATCTCCTCTGTCCATGCCCTGCACTTCACAGCTCCACTATTTGCGTTACAACAGCATCAAAAGACTTTGATTATTTTTATAACATAAATTAATTAACTTCACTTCTTCACAATCAAAAGTTAATTTCCTGGAAGACTAGGAGTCTTTACGCCAGGCTGGCTTGACTGTGTTGGTACTATTCCAAGTCTTGTGGAAAGCAGCATGGAAAAAATACCTCCAAGCCACCCAGACAGCCTATGCGGTAAGAAGTAAGCTTTAGTTGGAAGTAGTATTTCCTTAGTTTCACATTCATTTTTCCAAGACTTTGGGCACATGCAACAGTCAATAACGGCGTTTATTGCTTTACTTCGATTGCATATAAAATATTTAATAAAAAGATATATATGTTTCAAATTTAAAATTAATATATATATATATATGATTACTTGCATAATGTTGACAGTAATGTGGTGTGGACCATCTCCCTCTCTTTAGTCAAAAGTGGAGGCCGCCTCCATTGTGGATCATCAGTCATAAACGTTAAATTGGTTACTGTCGTGGGGTCGAAAACGAAGGAGCATGGAACTTACATTGACAAATCCTGTTCATGAATTTTTTTTAAAGAGAAAAACCAAGAGTTAATGGGCTTGTTTAGAAGCGCGATGGAGAAGTGCTTTTACCATTTACGAGGTAAATATGTGAAGGAGATTATCCCGTTTTACGTAAAAACACTGTTGAACGCATGTTTGGCTTTTCCAAACGTGGTTCCAAACAAGGTCAATATTTATGATATAATATTCAATATAAGTGTATCACATTACATTTGATGCCAGTCACCCTCTGGTCTTGGCTCTCCCTATAAGTAGAGCCTTTAACCCTCTTCCCTTATTGCACAGTATGAGAGAGGGAAAGAAAAAGAATGGAGGAAGATAGAAAAGAAACAAAGAAATTGTGAGAAACTTACAAGAAAATTGTTGATTCGGCAGGAGCAAAGTAAACTCTTGAACCCATGTATATATATTGACCTTTAGAGTTCAGACACCTATATATAGCTATAAGACCAGGTATGTGTGTGTTTTATATACACTTCACTTCGTTTTTTCTATATATTTTGATCGATCCTATCATATTTGATTTGTTTTCCTTTAGTTATTGTAGAGGTTGTCATAATATTACTGGTTTGTCAAATTATATATACACAAAAATTTATGGCAAGTGATCAAGAACCATCTTCCGCAAACTGTTCCAACTCCAATTCAGCCCGAAGAACCTGGAAATATGATATTTTCTTGAGTTTTAGGGGTGATGACACTCGTAAAGGCTTCACAGACCACTTGTACCATGCATTGAAAAGGACGGGATTTAGAGTTTTTAGAGATGATGAAGAACTTGAGAGGGGGGAAGTCATTACAGAAGAACTAAAACGAGCAATTGAGGACTCTCATTTTGCAATTGTTGTTCTCTCTAAAAATTATGCCTCATCTTCATGGTGCTTAAATGAGCTCCAACATATTCTCTACTCACGAGATAATTTGTGTCAGCAAGTTTTCCCCATATTTTATGGTGTAGATCCATCTCATGTACGCCGCCAAAGAGAAAGTTTTGCTGACGCTTTTGCTGCGCATCAAATGCTTCAAAGGGACAATAAGATCACAGAAAGCTGGAGGGATTCTCTCACCAAAGTTGGTAACTTATCTGGTTGGGATTGCAAGGATCGGTAAGTTAATTATTTATTAGGTAAAATTATGTGACGTATATTTTATACTTATAATCAATAGTCCAATTTAGATCTAAGTGCAATTGAGCTATTCGTATGCGTTCTTATTTTAAATTAAGAAAAGATTAGTTTCAAGTCCAAAATGATTTGATATACCGTTGATCAAATAAATAAAAAATAATTATAATTACAGCAAAAGTTATATTTCACCTGTGATTTGTGTTAAATATATCACATGGACATTTATTTGTTGTTCTAAATTGTAGGCATGAAGCCGAACTTATTGACAAGGTGGTTGAGGAGATGTGGACCAAACTACGTGACAAGCTACCACCTTGTAGGGAAGAACAAATTGGAATTGACGATAAAGTAAAACAATTGGAACCACTGTTGGAGATAGGACTGAATGATGTTCGATTTGTAGGAATATGGGGCTTACCAGGTGTGGGTAAGACAACAATTTCTAGGGCCGTTTTTGAGAAATACCGTAGCCAATTTGATTTTAGCTGCTTTCTTCACAATGTTAGAACAACTTCAGAAAGAGATAAAGGTGAGGTTCACTTACAAAGTAGGTTACTTTCACATCTCAAAATTAGAGGCATGGATATTGAAGACCGGTATGAAGGGAAGAAAATAATCCAAAACTATTTTTGCAATAAAAAAGTATTACTTGTTCTTGATGATGTTAGCCACACAAGCCAGTTAGAGAATTTGGCTAATAGCCCTAATTGGTTTGGTGATGGGAGTAGAGTGATCATAACAACTAGAGATTTGGACTTGTTGCATAGAGTGCATAAAGTATATGATCATGAGGTTAGAATTATGGACCGAGATGAATCCCTTCAACTTTTTTGTCAGAAAGCATTTGGAAAAGGTGAAGCTCAGGAAGATCTTTTGGAGATGTCTCAAACTGTTTGTGATTATGCAAAAGGGCTTCCTTTAGCTCTCTCCGTGTTGGGTTCTTTTTTCTGTGGAAGAACTAGTGTGTCAGACTGGAAAGATGCTTTCGATATGCTAAAGAAAGATCCACATAAAGATATTTTTAGGATACTTGAAATAAGTTTTGATGCGTTAAGCGATACAGAACAAACAATATTTTTAGATATTGCTTGCTTCTTCAATGGCAAGCACAAACATGAAATAACACAAATATTGGAAAGCTGTGGTTTTAATGCAAAGATTGGAGTAAAAACTCTTCATAAAAAGTCTATGCTAAAGGAGTATGACGATGTTTTAGTGATGCATGATTTGCTAGAACAAATGGGGAGGAAAATTGTTCTAGATAAATCTCCTCATGATGTTGGAAATCGTAGTAGATTGTGGTCGAAGGAAGACATTGATGAAGTTTTGGAAAATAATTTGGTGAGTGTTGAACATAGCTCTTAATAGCTTTGAATTTTATATCTTATTAGTTTCTTATCAATATATTTTGATGTCATTTTTGGTGATAATGTTGTTCATCAGGGAACAAAAGAAATACAAAGTACGGTTTCGTCAGAGTCTTGTGAGGCATGTTGGAATCCTAAAGCATTTTTAATATTATGCAACCTCAGACTACTCATGGTATCATCAACTGATTTCAACCTTCCTCATGGCCTCAAATGTCTTTCTCATGCTTTGAAAGTACTTCACTGGACAAATTATCCTTTAGACACTCTTCCTTTTGAAACCCGACTATATAAACTTGTTAATCTTAGCATGCGCCATAGCAAATTAAAGAAACTTTGGAATAAAAACCTGGTAAGTTATATGGATATATATCTTATCCGTATGCCTTTTGTTTTATCAATTATCCTTATTCTTTGATGCTATAGATATATAGTGTAATTGATTGTGCAAGTTTACACAATGTATTCTTTTTCATTGATTCTCATATATTTGTTTGACCAGTGTCCCAAGAATCTAAAGTTTTTGGACTTGAGTTATTCCAAAAACTTGATTGAGACTCCTGATTTCTCTGAACTCCCAAATCTAGAAAGATTAGAACTTGAAGGCTGTGAAAGTCTTGTTGACCTCCATGCTTCAATTGGACAACACAAAAGGCTTCAAGTGTTGAATCTGAAATGTTGCAAAAATCTCATAGTTCGATGTCCAAAGAAATTGGAAATGAGTGCTATGAGGGAACTTGTTTTTTGTGGGTGCATCCAATTAAAATGTTTGCCAGAGTTTGGGGAATGTATGAAAAATCTAGGAATGCTTGATGTTGGGGAGACAAATTTAGTGAAACTTCCAGAGTCACTTGGATTATTGACTGGTCTTGAGAGATTGAAGTTAAGGGGCTGCAAGAACCTTGTGTGCCTTCCCCAAAGCATTTGCAAGTTGAAGCGTCTTGTACTTGTTGATATAGCTAACTGCTCTAAATTTGCCAAGTTGCCAGAAAAGCTAAATGAAATTGAAGCCTTAGAAGAGCTTGACGCTAGTGAAACCGACATAACGGAAGTACCTTGTTCCATTGGAGGCTTAGAGAAACTCAAGAGACTATCATTTGGTGGGTGCAAAAGGCCAACGTCGAACTCTTGGAGCTTGATTCTTCAATTGAAGCACATGCTTTGGGGGCATCCAATTCATAAAGGCTTAACAATGCCTACTTCAATCTTCAATCTTAAGCATCTGAAGGAATTAGATTTAAGCCACCGCAATATTGATGATGGATCCATTCCAAATGATTTGTGTGGCTTACAATCATTACGGAGTTTGGATCTAAGTGGGAACAAGTTTAAGAATCTACCTGCTAGTTGCATAGCTAATCTTTTGAAATTGGAATATCTTATTTTGAATTCTTGTGTAGAACTTCAATCGTTGCCACAGTCGGCACCAGGCTTGCATACAGTGGATGCAAGAGAATGTTGTTCATTGGAAACAGTGGCGGGCGAACAATTATTACATCTCTTTGCTTCTATTGACCAGGTAAATGTACAAATAGATTTTTACGTATATTCTATTCTATTTTTAGCTATATTATCATGAAAGAGTAGTGTTTGTGTGTGTGTGTAATTTGATTTTTTTTATTTAGTCGGGATTGTGGAAGTGGGGAGAAGATTTTGAGATGACAATTCCAGGGAGTAAAATACCACCATGGTTTGCTAATAAAGATGATCTTCGTCTGGATGGCCAAGGTGAGGCTTTAGTGATGGTAGACATGCCTCCTTGTGAAGCAATTTTAGGAATTGGGGTGTGCATTTTGTTGGACGACGATAAGTTTTATTCCACTGAACCCAACAAACTACGTTCGGCTTTCCCATTTTGTCGGTTTGATTTTTCTCCTCCCGGGCCTCTTTGTTGTGGGAGGACGCGTTCATATCGGGAAAAAATAAAGTCGAGTCACCTTTGGATAGTGTTTTGGAAACAAAGAGAGGATCTGAGTCGTATTCTCCAATTAAGCAAGTACAGTCAGATTCCATTGACATTTGGCGTCAGAGAAAGGGAAGAAGAATCAGATGCAAAAGTGGCTTTAATCAAGTGTGGATGGCGTGTCATAAACAAAGCTGATTTTCAAAATTGGGACGACAACTTAATCACTCAGCGTCTCCTTCCAACATAGGAACAACACTATGACCAAGTACGTAGTATGTTGATAATGACATGCTAAAGTTTTTATAAGCTATTTTTTGCAAGTTTGGACAAAAAAAAGTTTAAACTCTATTCACTATTCCTTGAAATTTAAAAAATTTCCACCATTATTCTTTTTAAACACTATCCCGATCTTTAATATAAGATTTGGTTGATTTTTTTATATTAAAAACCTAAATACATTACTTAAAATAATTTATGTATTTATTTGTATCAATTTAGCTATCAATTTCCTAAAAAAGTCAATTAATCCTTGTATTAATTAGTAGAGGTAGTATATTTCTTACAGTATGAGAATAAAATCAACAGAATAATAAAAAATTGTAAAATTATATATTCATATCAAAATTTAATGAGATAATTTATAAATATGACTAAAAAGTTCATACTATAATTTATAAATATGACTAAAAAGTTTATACTCTCTTTGCAATTATCCTTCTAAATAGAATTAGAAGAGTACTTTTTTCCTTTCATTTTTATCTTAAACTACACCCTGCGACCGCTAATTATTAGGGGGGAAATTAAACGCTTAGCCCACATAACACATTCTCCTTTCACCATTTAGCACGCCTGTTAACAAATTTATCATTATAAAAAAACTAGTTCAATTTATTATTTGTAACTAGTACTTAATATCGTTATACATTTAGGACCAAAAGGGTAAGTTAAATAAGTAACATTTAATACTTAAAAAATCAGAAAGTTGAAAGAAAAGGTGGCATTAATTAAGGATACAAGTGAAAAGAGAGGATACAAGTGAACAAATGTAATCAATTTTCAGATATTCTAATATTAACTCTGTCATTATTTCTAATCTTAATGTGACGATTAGGGGCTGCAACACGTTGTGCAGGGAGTTCGTACCCCATCGTCTCCTCAACCCAGTCTCTCCTTCCTGCTGTCTCTTTTGCGTAAGGCGTCGACGGCGAACCACACTGTCAGTCTCTCTTTTCTTCTGATTGTTTGGATTTTTTTATTTGGTTTGAGGTTTTTTGGGGATCAAGCCATTTGTTGGAGAAAGTCTTAGTTACCAAACCATGATGAATGATTAACTATAGAATTATGTTGTGAGGCTCAAAAACTGGGGAAAAAACGATTAACCGAACTGAATTGTTTCGGTTTCGGTTAAATTGTCGTTTAGTTGCGTAAAATTTCTTCTATTCGGTTCTTCAGTTAATTCGATTTTTATCGAACATCCAAAACCGAATGCTCAAATGTTCAGCCCGGCTCGTAACGCTCTTAAATGGTGAAATCGATCCAACTAGGGGTGTGCTTGGAACAAGGTAATGGAAGTAACTTTTTTTTTTTTTCAATCTGATTTTAGCAAACTTAAAATAGGATAAAAGTTAAATTATGGGATAAGATTTATATTTAGATTCACTTTTATAAGAAGTTTAAAATATACATTTAGTTATTTATGTTTGTGTTTCACTTTAATCCCTTATATTAAAAAAGTGTACTATTAGTTTTTCAATTTTACTGTCATTAGTTTCTTTTAACGGAAATACTGATTCATCAAATGTAAACGATGATTGTGCAATAAAATGGTGATAAAGCATATTCACAATTTAATTTTAATTTTATAATATAATAATTTTTATATTTCAAATTGTGTAAAATTAAAAATATTTAAAATAAAAACAATTATATCTATGTGATGCCAATTGTTCTATTCTTTTAGGTTTTCCTGTTACTCATTCTCTATCTTTACGATTCCAATCATTCTAGCTTTTTAAGTTTTTTTCGACTAATCCTTGCTATAAAGATAACACGACTATTAATATGTGCTATGCTTGACAACAGGCCTGAAGGTATCAAATAAAAAAATACAAGCATGCTTTTTAAGTGTTTTGTTGCACAATCATCACTTAAGTTTGATGAGTCAACAATTTCTGTTAAGAAAAACTAATAACGTTAAGTTTAAGGGACTAAAATGAAACTTGATGCAAATATAAATGCTCAATAGTTTACTTTAACCTAACAAAAAAAGTCGGAATGCTAAATTAAAATTTGTCTAAATGAGTAGTATAAAAGTAAGTCCAAATGAAATATAGTTTAGTATAGATTATGCAACTTGCAAGGTATGTGATAAATATAAGGCTTTGACTGTTTTTTTATTTTATCCTTATTTTATTTTTATTTTAGAATAAAAAAGATGAGAAAGATGCAAGAATAATTTATAAATATGAAGAGAACATTTTAATAAAAATAAATGTAAAAAAAGTTTTTAAATTGAAGTCATACTTAAGGGTTTAATCATTGTTTATTGACATGTGAGAATTAATTAATCTTGGCTCACAATAAGAATAAGATTGTGCAATCCATGTGTGAAACTATTATCATGATCAACTAAAAAGTCTTTATTTATTGAACACAAAAAACTTAATATATTGCCAGAAAAGTTTAATGACATTGAAGCTTTGGAGGAGCTTGATGCAAGCCAAACCGATGCAACAGAAGTGCATACTTCCATTAGCGGTTTAGCAAAAGGTCAACGACTTGATTCCGTTCGTACACGTGTTCAATAATACTACCTCATCTTCTTAATACAAGAATAAATTAATTTTTTTAGAGAGATTAAAGAAGTTAATTGAATGATATATTTATTATTTTTTCTTTAAATTAATTTATTTTAATTATAAATTAATATATATTCTAATAATACATACAAGTATTTTAGAACATTTTGATGGAGAAAATATGAGAGAGACATGTAATTAATTGACAGTAAAATGAAAAAATGTGCATTAAATTTTAGACAAAATATTTTTTTTATATATATTTAGTACCATACCCATGAGAAAAAAATGTTACTTGAATAAAAACTAAGGAAGCACTTACCTATACTTATATTGTTTTTAATTTGTTTATATTTCAAACTACTCTCTCAATCCACAGACAAAATTTGATTAGTTGACAGTTGCTACTTTCACCCCTATAAGTTAGCAAAACAGAGTAAGGCGTTTGGGAAAGTGTCATAATAATTTTTAAAAACCCTTTATAAAAGTTGGGATATAACTCCTCTCTATACTTATCTCTCCTTCTTCTTTTCCTTTTCAATCATTTTCCCTCATTTCTCATTTAAATATACAATCATGATTTAAATTGTATTTTGTACAAAATATTTTTTTCCATTTCCTTTATTTGCAGTATATTAAGCTATTCAGAAAAATATCATTTGCCTACACTCCCTTCCTTGCCTCCCTAGCTTCTATCCGTAGAAGAGAATTACCTAACTTACATATTAGTTAACATATGAAAATTGATTACATTTTTTTCACTTCAACTTTCTAAATATAAAAATGTTGCTTATTAAATTTACTTCTCTTTGTTCCACCCGCTGAACAATTTCCTTTTATCCTTTATTATAAAAACACGTCCATTTTCTCTTCTACATCAAAATATTCCAAGTTACAAATCTAACAGCAAAACTTTAGTGAAGGAGAACCTAACACCATAATTTTTTTGGGTGCAAATGTATATGTATACATGAGGAAATGGTTTAGAGGGGGAAATTAATGCATGTACGTTGACTCTCCCAAAACGTCCGTTACATTTTTCTGTTGTGGGTCCCATTTGTTCCCCTCTCTTTTTAACATCGTCACCATTCAGTCTCGTCTCTCCTCTCCCTCCCTCCAACTTTCCTCTCTCTTCTCTCAGTTCTCTCCCTCTCACTCTTCCTCTCACTCTGACGCCATTGGCTACTCCCTCTCTCCTTGCAAATTGCAATTGTAGAGTAGTCGTAGCAAGGAAAAAAAGAATAATTTTCCTTGGCTGCAACCTTCAGAGGACTCGGATGCCCTACTAGCGCGTTGTAGTACAGGTTTCAGGGAAGAACATGGTAAGGTGGATATTGAAGGAGATGACAAGGTGAGAAAGCGAGACGCTAAGAGGTCCTGCAAGTGTGATCAGAAAAAGCGACGCACTGTCGTCTAGAGCCTAGGTACGACTCACATAGAATTGATGAAGTTGAATGTAAAGGGCAAATATATATATATAAGCTGCAACGTTTAGGGACTCTTTGAAATGGGGTGGGGATGGCTGAATCTAAGGACCCGTTTGGTACGCAGGAATTGAAGGTTTGTAAATGGAAATAGAATTGAATTCCATGTTAGATGATTGTTTGGTATGACAATCAAAACTGGTTGAAATGAATTATATAACCTCACCCATGGAATTGATAAAATTTCAGGGTATTCTGGATCTACCCTTCCCATCCTTCGTCCAAAATCCAACTGCCTAACCAACCTCAGGAATACCTCCGTCGGTGGGCACAACCATTGTGAGCACCAACCTCCTTCAGTCTCTCTCTTCGGCTCCGCTTTCCCTTGGCGGCGCAACAGTGATATGGGAGCACAAAAACAAAATGCAGACGAGGTCAAAGAAGGAACGCAAGTAGAAGGTCAGAGATGCTACTAGAGGGAGAAGAAGGTGGGAGATGCTTTGGGAGGATTTTTTTAATTTTTAAAGCAATTAGATTCCTCCGCTGTAGATTGGATTGATTTTGTGGTTTTGATGTGGATTTTCTATTACTTTTTCTGGAATAAAATGGTACCTTTTCGTTGGAAAAAATGGGTGCAGTCATCACGTTTTCACTGGAAAAAATGGTAGGAGATCTCGTCTGCGTTTTCGCCGGAAAAAATGGGTGTATGTGCCAACGTTTTCTGGAATAAGAAGGTAGGAGATCTTGTCTGTGTTTTCGCTGAAAAAAATGGGTGCAAGTGTCAACGTTTTCACCGGAAGAAATGGTAGGTCTCATCTGCATTTTTACCGGAAAAAATGGTACCTTTCGCCGAAATAGGATAGAGAGCCAAATTTTTTTTTTATATCATAAGGGCATTTCGATCATTAAGTTAAACTTGTAAAGGTCAGGAAGATTATAGACAACGAACAGCAAAATTCAGGAAAGTTTTTCTGTATTTTAACCAATCTTGATTCATCATAACATATTAATATATTTTGGTAAACCCAACATCATTGACGTAATGCGTAATTTGGGTAAGCTTTTACATCCAATATATGGTTAATGCCATATTATTTTCATGTTATTAAGTACATGTATGCTCCTATTGAATGTTATCATATTGAGGTACTAACAGATTGGCTTAAATATCTATGATGAAATCAAGATCAACGTGTCAAATAAATACAACACAATAAAACAATTATTATTGAAGTAGTGTTAACCACATCCAATAGAGAGAATGACTCTTTGACGGTAACTTATCGTCACAAGAAAACTTTCAACAGAAAAATCAATTTTTTTTTTTCTGTAGTGTAACATTGACAAGAAAGTTTTACAACATGAGGAAAGGATTTCGTTCTTGAAATTAATTAAGGTTTCACATAACATCAACACCATATAAATAGATTGAGAATTTCCAAATTTCTAATCCGGCGTGCACTAAAAAGAATTGATCGATAAATAAAAAAGTATAATAGATACGATAAAAATGGTTTTCCTTTTTAAAAATTTTCAATGTATATATACATATATATATATATATCTACATATATTTGTAAGTGAGAAATATGGGTTACTTTTTTGAGGCAGATTAAAGGAAGACTCGCAGTCTTTGAGGCAGATTAAAATTAAAAGTAGCCTTTGAAAAATAATCGACATCCATATTTGTGTATCCCTTTGGTAATAACATTTTTTCTCTGCACAAAAGGGTTGGTGAGCACTTGACGTTGGTCTGAAGCTCCTTGCTCCACGTTAACGCCACTAGTCATCTATTGTCTCTGCTTTATCTGTCTGTGTTCATATATTTCATGACAATTAGGATCCAAGATCTTGCTTTTATATATATATATATATATATATCTTATTCAGTCAAAAATCCAAAAGCTGGGTTAAGAAAATTCCAACATCTTAAAACTTTCATATTTAAAAGCTAACACTGCAGGCCTCCGTTCACTTTCAATTCTTTTTCTTCGGTTCATCTGAAAATTACCTCTTTTCGCACTTCTTTTACAGACTTTGTCAAAAAGTCTGTGATTTAATTTATCTTTATCTTAAAGTTCTTTTTTTTTTCAAGATGAAGTTCTCGAAATTTGATAAGTTACATCAATGATATGTGTGTGTTTTCGCAGAAAAACTCAAATTATAAGTAACATATTGTCGTATTGTGTTGGTCATAGTCAGTCTACTATTTAATTTTGGTGATAAAATCGTGACACGTTACAAATTTGCTAACCAATCTTTGTGCAAATAATTTTCTTCTTCTGTTCTTTTTTAAAAGAAAAATTATTAATTTTCTATTCACCAAAAGTTGTACCATACTTAATGGAATAGGATAATATTAATATTTTAAACAATAATTATTCAAGCAGTTCTAATAATTGGCTGGCCGATGTTTAATCAATCAGCACTTAGCCGTTACCTTTAATTGTGCCCATCATTCTCCTTCAACCACCGATCCTCTCCCAGTGATTGGAAGTGTGAGACTATCCTTGAGCATTTGTTGGAATCAAGGAAATAGGAATAATGTGATTGAATTCCCAGTGAAGCAAATTTAGTGATCGGGTGGGTTGCTAAAAATTAATTGGCAGGGTCTTGCCCCATGACTGGGTATTTAGACTGCCCCAACTCTGGGCCGCTTGCACGAAGAGGACGCTCGACCTGTAGTGGTGGATCCTGGACGAAGATGTTTCTGCTGATGGTGCTTTTGTTTTTTCAGTTTCTGTAGTAGCGTATGTTTGTTATGTTTTCTGTAGGTTATGGTTGTTAGTTTATGTCTATTGCATTTGCTGGTTTTGTAAGGATATTTAATGATTTTAATCATAGTATTTGTTGGTTATTCCCCACTATTATATACATATATACACACGATATTCATGTCGGAGTACTTATTTATAGAGTATAAATTGTTATATTGTAAGTGGGACAGCTATTCTGATCCCCCCCCCCCCCGGTAAGATTGTGAAGTGTGTGTTGATCAAAAGTATAGAATTTGAGTGTTTGGTTACTGTTATGGATTGCATGCAGGTCGCCTAAATTCAATCGTATTAAATTTCTCTCTTGAGAAGCATGTTTGTGAAAAGCTCTCATGGCATTGCTTCTCTTTCGCCCAGTTGTGCCTCACTGGTAGACTTTTTCTTTCTATATCACTTTTCAAATCATGGCGGGGCTAAGCAGAACATCTATTGGTGTTGAACTTCATGGCGAAGCATTAGGTGGAGCAAGCTAGAATAAGGTCGACGTGGTGTTAATTACTATGAAGGAGTTAAGAGAGTCTTAATAAATTTTGTTGCGTTTCTAATCCAGGCCATGTGTAGGCCTGTCCTCATCCTTTTGTCTTTCTTCAAACATCCAAACACTAACGTCCTTCTTCTCTTTCACCCATCACCTTCACCAATTTTGTTGCGAAGAAGGAGTTCTTGTTTGATCGCCATCTTCTTCTCTGATAATCATTCTCCATGATATATCACGCCCACACGCAAGTTTTAATTATGGGTGTTCTTCATTCGGGGATAACTTCAAGATCACCAAGAAAAGAATGACTCATGCTTTAAACAAGGGAAAACTACGGTAACAATTAAACTTCAAATCACCCCTTGAAGTTCTGAAATTTCATAATAGATGACCAAGGGACAAAAATTGTGAAAGCATGAGAATTTAGAAAAGGGGAGTTGTTAATCAAGCGATCGATACAGCAAAATGATGGTCGATGTTTGCTTTTTATATACTTTGAAGTTAAAAGTTCCAAAAGTTAGAGTTAAAAACTATCTTTAGCTATTGTTATTTTCTTCCTAAAGCTTTCATTAAAACACAATAATGTCGGCCACCTCCATTGTTAATTCTTTTTCTTCGTTCTTCTCCCAATTCCCCCCAAGCTCTCCCTCCTTTTACACTTTTACAGATTTTGAAAAATAAAAGTCATTCATCGTTTTGTATTTATTTTCCAATCAACTTCGCTGCAGATTCCAATTTCAAACATCATATACACGTCTTTTTTCCCCTTTCATAGATCACGCGTCGCTTTTGTTCGAGAACACTCATTAAAACCAGAAGTCACTCATCATTCAAGTAGAACCATCCGATTTTTTAGTGGCTGTTACAATGATGACGTGATTCAAATTAGATAAGCTAATTTGTTTTCCTGCAGGGCCTACGTCAGGAAAGAAAAAGTCTCCAATTTAGACCAACATCCAACAATACTAAAAGATCAGATTACATGCTGCCAACTAGCAAGTAAACTCGTCAAGCTCATATTAAGCATTGAAGTTTAGACATGCACTTAACTCTTATAGCTATAAGCCCAGGTCAGTGTAGTATACATCCGCACGTTGCACCACTTTTCTTTTCCTTTTTTTCTCTATTCTCATAATCTCATTTGATTTTGTTTTCCTTGAGGGCTAATGATATGGTTTAGTTGTTGTAGGTCGTAATAATATTACTGCTTCATCAAATTATACTTCATAAGTTGCCTCAATCATTTATGGCATGTGACCAAGAAGCATCTTCCTCAAACTCATGGAACTCCAATTCAACCCGAAAAACTTGGAAGTATGACATTTTCTTGAGCTTCAGTGGCGAAGACACTCGTAGAGGCTTCACAAACTATTTGTATAGTGTGTTAAAAAGGAGTGGATTCAGAGTTTTCAGAGATGATGAAGAACTTAGAAGAGGAGAAGTCATCTCACAACAACTGCTGCAAGCAATTGAAGAATCTCGCTTTGCCATTGTTGTTCTCTCCAGGAACTATGCCTCTTCTTCATGGTGTTTAGATGAGCTGCAACATATTCTTTACTCAAGAGATAATTTGTGTCAACTAGTTTTCCCCATATCTTATCATGTAGATCCATCTGATGTAAGAAAACAACGAAAAAGATTTGGTAAAGCTTTCGCAAAGCTTGAACATAAGTTCCAACAAGACCAACCGAAAGTGCAAAAATGGAGGGATTCTCTAACACGAGTGGCTAATTTATCTGGCTTTGATTCCACTCAATATGTGTAAGTTTTTTCAATGCTCCTTCTGGTCCTATACCTTGCATATAATATTCGCATCGATTCATTGAAAACTGCATAGGTCCTATAATTTTGTTTGCAGGTACGAAGCAGAACTTCTTGAGGATCTGGTTGAACATTTATGGAACCAACTTCATCCCCAATCGCCACCTGTGAGTGAAAATGATGGACTGATTGGGATTGAATGGAGAGTAGATGAAATGCTTAAACTCTTAGGGATAGGGTTTGATGATGGGTTTATAAGAGTCTGGGGAATGGGTGGTGTGGGCAAGACCACTCTTTCCAGAACTCTCTATGAGAGGTTCCACCACCAATTTGATTTTCATTATTTTCTTGTCAATGTGAGGGAGGTTTCAGAAAGACATGGCCTAGTTTACTTACAGAACAAACTTCTTTCTCAATTGAAGATAAGAAACTCCCATATCGAAGACAAGCATGAAGGAAAGAACACATTTAGATAACTTTTTCGGAATAGAAATGTTATGCTTATCCTTGATGATGTCAATCATATAAGCCAATTACAGAATTTAGCTGCAAGCCATGAGTGGTTTGGTGATGGGAGTAGAATCATCATAAAAACTAGAGATGTTCACTTGCTAAAATCTCATGGAGTGGATGAAATACATGAGGTTCTCCCAATGGACGACACTGAATCTCTTCAACTCTTTTGTCAAAAAGCATTTAAGAAAAGAGTTGTCCCTGCTGATCTGCTGATGAACAATAGACATCCCTGTAGGCCAATGGTTAGGAATAGGGTTGTGCACCGTAGTTGATGATAAGATTTGTTCGCCTCGCTGGGGTTTTGATTTGAAAGCTTCCGATGGTAAGTATGTATCCCTTCCAGGAAGGACACGTGAACATGAGAAAGAAATAATATCTTGCCATCTGTGGATCGTGTTTTGGAAAATTAAAGAGGAAAACAGAGATGAACTATCAAGGAATTCCCGTCAGATTCGCTTGAAATTCTGTACTGATTGGGAGCAGCCTCCATCAATTAAGTGTGGATGGCGTTTCATTCCCAAAGGGGATTTAGAACTGCTCAAGGATAGCGTAAGTTGCTTTCTCTCTACACTTCATAATATATTTTCTTCTGGTCAGGGAACCTAATTAACCATTGCAGAAGGTCATATAT
>JANTPZ010002255.1:0-19056 GCA_025593235.1 Vachellia pachyceras
TTTTTTTAATAATCGAATTCTTTCTACTTTTTTCATCATTGCCGGTAACTTTACTAGTATTTAAACTTAATAATACAATAACCTACATACTCCTAAAATCTTACTAAATTACAAAAAATCTATTTTTACTTTTATAAATAAACATAGAGAATTAGATCCCTTAAAAATAAAAGTATATATGTTACACCATGCTCAAATTAAATTTATATTTTTTAATAACTTATAATTCATGAAAAATGAAATGCATAAAATGAGAATAAAATATGTAATTTGCCATTTCCATGGAAAATTCCGCACCCTTTCCAAGAATTTCAAGCTGTTTGAGGGTTTGCGCTTGCGTCTAAACCTAAGCCTATACAGGCCAAATGCAGACCATGTCACAGGCTCCTAATAGGTCACCTGACCTGTTTTCAACTGACATAACATATCCTATCAAATGTAGATTAATATCTTGATTCACGGTATTGTAATATACTAACTCTTAGTCTTAGTCAAACTGGCCAGCAGTACAATTCGTTACTTTACCATGTATGGTGTAGAAATAACTATAGTTGAATTGCTGGGATTTCAAATTTAAGCATAATTTTATTATATAATGAGAAATAGGACTAAAGTTGACAAATCCAACCAATGAAAAATTGGGTGTTGTGTCACCCAGTTGTTCCCCAAGCAACCACAAGGAGGCACATAGCAGCAGCAGCTGCTGCTACAGAGCATTAGAGAGAGAGAGAGAGAGAGAGCATTTAAATTCAATAAGCACCGAATATGCCTTCTCACAGATTCTCTATGCCTCTTCCTTCGACGACTCGTTTTTACTTTTCCCCTAAACCCCCATTTCCTCACGCCAAGCATATCCCCTTTCATATTCTACCAATCCTCCCCTTATAAATTCCCCTTTACCTCTTCTCTTCTTCCTTCATCCCTCACATATTCTTCTTCTCCATTTCGATTTTTCTTTTGGTGTTTTTTTCTTTTGTTTTTTTTTTGAGTTGAGATCGATCGAGATTTGAGAATGAAGTTTGGGAAGCGACTGAAGAAACAGATTATGGAGTCGCTGCCGGAATGGCGGGACAATTTCCTGTCGTACAAAGAGTTGAAGAAGCTGGTGCGGCTGATATCGGCGGCGCCACCGTTGCCGGACGGAGTGAGGGAGTACGGTAAGGCGGAGGAGGATTTCGTGTATTTGCTGAACAACGAGATCGACAAGTTCAATAACTTCTTCATGGAGCAGGAGGAGGATTTCGTGATCCGCCATGAGGTGTGTGTTCCTGCTCTGAAAGAACCTCACAGTATGATTTGATTTCGATGCTGAACAATAATTGAATTCGTTGATGATTGTATTTTTATTTATATGAATTTTTGGAATATAATTGTAGGCGTTGGAAGAGAAGATGAAGGAAGTGAGAGAGAGATGGGGACCAAATGGAAGTGAGGCTTCAGAAGCAAAATGCAGAGAGGAGATGGCGAAGATCAGAAAAGACATGGTTGATTTTCATGGCGAAATGGTCCTGTTAGTTAATTACAGTAGCATCAATTACACTGGTACTGCTCCCTCACTCCTTCCTCTTCCTTCAAATCAATTACACAGCAGCATCAGTTACTTGCCATGTTTGGGAATGATCACAAGTATAACACGTTTTCGGTAAAACCAAATAATTTCTTTTATATATTTGGCAAATCTTTCCGCATAAAAATCAAGACAAAAAACATCTTAAAATTTATAAAAAGTATATTGAAATCCGTAAATTTTTCTCAAAATCCGTAAACTCATTTCTCCCAACAGATTCTCAAACACACACATATATCTCGACTTATGTAAAATTACTTCTCCACCGCGTTACGACTAACTCCGATGGTTAACACATCAGTAACTAATATAATTATCATTCTTATTCAAACTAATTTGTATATAATTTAATCATATGTATAAATACTTTAAAAAAAGTAATGCATTTAAATTTATAAATCCCAATAAAAAAATGAATATACTCTTGATACCCTTAATATTAAGGAAGGGAATAGGGTGATATTACTATAAGCATGTTTTTGTTGTGAGGATCTTCTTGTGAATAATCTTATGTGTTAGACATGGGTTTAAAGTTAGGTGTGGATAGAAATAGAATATTTGAAGTTATCAAAAAAAAAAAGAAGAAATAGAATATTTGAGCTTGTGGACTTCAATTCAAGTTCTTGCAAGTTGCTGCTTGTTAAGTTTGTGTCCACGTTCAATGGCGTCCGGGTTTTAACAATATAGGCTCTTTTTTTTTGGGAAAAAATTGGAATATTTATATTTAGAATATCAGAACTTGTATATTAATTTTCTTTTTTATTTACTATATATTTTCCTAAATTTTGAAGAGCCCAGAGGTGTGGGCCCCACAGCAGTTACGATTTTTTTTTCCCTTTAATCTTTTTCCGGCTAACAGAATAAAAGAAAATATGAAAATAATGAAACGGGTACTGTACTGACAAGAGCTTCCTCAATTTTTATGAGGCTTATATTTATCCGGCCCGGCCCAAGTCATGTGTTTTTTTGTCATATTTCTACAAAAAACATGGCCTAGGCCCAAATAAAATGACATTAAAACCACAAGTCCAATAGTCCCCTGCTTATGTTGTAAGAACTGCTCCTATGGCCTATAAGGAGTCCAAAAAAACTGATGGCTTGTAAATAATTTTTTTATTTTTAAATAATAAATAAATATGTATGGGCCTTAAACATAATGATGATTTATTGGGCCTTATGTTTTTTTTGAAGGATTGGCAAAAATACTGAAGAAATACGATAAGAGAACAGGGAGACTATTGAGGCTGCCATTCATACAGAAAGTATTGGAGCAACCGTTCTACGCGACGGATCAGATCTCAAAGCTGGTGAAGAAATGCGAGGGAATGATCGAGGTGGTGTTCCCGGCGGCGGAGGAAGAATTGGCGGAGAGAGTGAAAGAAGCGAGGGACGCCATCACTGTGGCCGGAGAAGGCATATTCCGGAACACCGTGGCGGCTCTGCTGACCATTCAGGAGATCAGAGCAGGAAGCTCCACTAAGAGTCCCTTCTCTCTGCCTCCTCTCAATTTGCCTGACTCTCAGCTCAGTCAGGCCATTCAGCTCAATTCCACCATCCCCACCAATTGATATTGGATCCTATATACTTGTTCCACACTTATATAGACACACACACACACACACACACACACACACACACAGCAGTTTAGTTTCTTCATATCAAATGATCACTTGTTGTACGTTTTTGAGGAATTATATACACTTGCTAGGTAGACCGATTTAGGAGTCCAACTACCTGTTTCACTTTATATACAAAGTTACAGACCAATTTTAATTAATTAAAGGTGATTTTGTAAATATGACCTTTTCCCTCATTTATAAGATTTTAACTTTTTGTAGATCTCGCTTAAAGAGTCCATCTCACTTCTGATCGCTTTTTTTCCTATTGGGTCAAAGTACACCCAGAACCGGGAACTATTTTTGAAGGTGCAGTTTAGCTCTTAATATATTAAAATTGGAGCAATTCTCTATCTCCCTCGTGAATTGCTACTACTTCGTCTTCTTCGTACCAAACCAGATACACAACTGAGAAAGAAACACTACAAACAAACCCATCCAAATGGATAACATTTGGACTAGACAAGACTGGATTGGACGGGACCTCCTCAGGTCAGACTAGGATGGACTGGACCACTGTATTTTTACACACCCCCTAATCACATGGAGGAGTAAGCACTCTCTACTGTGTGAAATATATCATGATCATAAAACCCTTGCTATCATTCCAACCAATTCCATTCTGTCTTCAATAAATTGTTTATCAAACAGAACCTTGCAACGAGATTCATGAACTCAGAAGACCAGAGTGAAGTGAGCCTTAAAAAGCAACCAGCTTAGAGCCAAAATTAGGAACAATCAAAAGAGAATTAATCGGTAAATGAGGGAAGAGGCGTTTATTGACGAATCTGGAAGTTAGAGTGCCACAAAAGGCTATCCTTATAGTATACAAATAGGAGAGAGATGGAGGGAATTGAGAAAATGAGTAAAACATGACATATTACTAATTTAACTAACTTCCTTAATCTAATCAAATAAGTTAACTATGTGTTACATTAAGGATTAGAGTAGTTTTTTTTTATGAAGATGTTGAGTATGTAGGAAACTAAAAGTATAACAATAGGGGAGCACATTCCATAGTCATCATTGCTGATCAAAATGATCAACATGCAGTGTTAATCTTAATCTGCATCATTTAGATAGTCCGGATTCAAGTTAATTTTAAAAAAAAAATTATTTTGATGTATATAAAAATTTTAAATAAAGATAACCTTATAATCGTTGCCTCCTTAAAAAACGTGAATCTATTATTGCAGATAAAATGATTGACCAAATCATATTTTGAATGGTCCAAATTTTATCACAACAGTACTGCTCATTGCAATGATAAGCACTGAATGTGAATAAAAGATTTCGAGACGAGCCTGGAGGTCCTTGGAAGTTCAATGAAGTAGCACCCTACGGGAATTCAAATGACATAGTCATAAACCACCGGAATTACATTATGGCACACAACTCATCAGTGGTTACATGAATTTAAACTCAAAGGGAAAGCCACCTAAGTTGGCCTATAGTTCTCGTCATTATCATTATAGCCCCATCCAACATGGGCTTGAACCATAATCCATCTAAAGTGGACTAGATAAATAGCACAATACTACGGTAGGTGTCGGCATCTAAAACCAACTAATGATAAGTTCAACGAAAAGAATTAGTCATTTATAACATAATGAATCAATAGTCAAATTTCTATTGATAGAAATATCAACATTTAATACTCTATAATGCCTCAAACATGATTGTCTATAATAAAAAAATATTTATACCTATGAAAAAGAAAAATCTAAATCACCACCAACCGACGTTAGATTTAGCTAAATGAGTTAGTCGTTTACAACATTATAAATCAAACTTTAAATCCTCGTTCAGAGATATATCAACATTTAAACTCCGATAATGCCTGCTGTCTTTCTTGACTGGTTATACATAGCGCAAAAAGGAAAAATAAACTAATAAATCTAAAACAACAATACAGATTTATTTCCATCGCTCTTATCCAGCACTCTATATAATCCCTTTTTCCATGTACCTCTTCCTTTTCCTTTTATTTATGAAAATTTATTACGTAGTTTTAAGAAACGAATGCAACACCAAAAAATTTCATAACAAATATATAGCAGCATGGATCTATTGCCAATTTATGCACCGAAACTTTTTGCTTCATGTTGTGGGAGTACTTTTTGTTGATTAAATTGGACCTTATAGTAGCTTTTATTTTTATCTACGGTTTAAGGTTTCGACACATAAATTGAAAAATATAATTAATATGTTGAAATGTCTTCTAATTTTCCAATTTGCCATTATTAAAACTAGTTGTCTAATTCTTTGGTTGAGAATTGTGCTCAATATCATAGATAAGAATATAGAGGGAAAATTAGCATTGTAGCCATAAAATAATAAATTAATTGAGACAAAAAGGAAAGTGACTAACAAAGAGAAATGACTCTGGAGTATGTACAATGGAAACTTTTAATACCTAACGCCAAAAAAGATTAGATTGTTAATGCTAGCTGACACATGGCTCATTTTACAGCAAGATTAAATTGGAGCAGTATAAATGGCCAGTCAAAGATTGAACCTGATTCTATTTGGTGATTTTAATTTAATTACTCTAAAAAATCTTACCAAACACAGGAGAAAGAAAATAATTAATAAGCTCAGGTCAACAATGGACTTTGAAAGATAATATGGATATAGTGCAGTCAAAATTCATGGTTTTTTTGTTTGTTTCTGAATTACTTTTCAAGTCATCAATACTTTTAAGCTTTGGTGTTGAAAACTTTTGCCAGTTTTTTAAGTACTTTCACAAAAAGATAGTGATGTTACATGGGTATCGTTGAGATGGTCAAGTGATTTATTATGATCTGAATTTGGATATGTGGTACGCTTTTTTATCCTAACATATTTAAAAAACTAGTTATTTAATTTCCTTCTTTTTTTCTTGGTGAAATATTTAATTTCCTTCTTATGGGAGAGAAGTGTGTAACAGTAAGGGTAATAATCAATTAATGGATTTATTTCATACCTAAACTTGAAGTAAACTATATACGGAAGCATCAACCAATAATTTAATGTAAGCACTATAATTTGAGATTAGGTAAATGCCAAACAACTGAAACTTTATTTATAATGCTTTTTTTCCTTCTGAGCCACAAGATAACACTATAATATTAAGAAATGATAACATATATCTCAAAAGATTACACGTTCGCATGGAAAAATTGCAATCACATAATTCGGTCTCAAAAGCTTATAATTTTGTCTTTTTATTGCCGGTATTATTAGTAATTATCGAATCTATGTTTTAACATAATAAGTATGATTTATGATATAGTTCATATGAACAGTATAACATATCCTTTGTAAAGTTTTTGACTTACGCTATATTGTCTCTTCTTACAGCCATATTGTTCTGCCATGGCAAAAATTCATGGTTCCAAGTGCATAATATTAGTGTAATTCAATAATCACTATGGCAACGCACAAACCTCAAGCCATTATAACGCCAATCTTTAGCGCACCATCAAGTTCATCCTGAATTGAATCATGCAAAACGAACTGTTTATTAAAATTGATTAAAATGATAAGTATGTTATATACGTAATTTTTTATTTAAACACACCCTTATTTATAGAAAGGATACGTGAGAGAAAGAATGAGCAGGAAAAAATATGAGAGAAAGTTAGTGGAGAAAAGAGATAAGAAGGACATATAATTAATTGGAAGTAAAAATAATAAAGAATGTATTTAATTCTCAAACAAACAGAACTTGTTGCTCAATAGAAAGTAAGCTAAAGTATACTTTTAGTCCTTTATATTTGCGTCAAGTTTCACTTTAGTCCTTCAAGTTTAAAAATTGTATTTTCAGTCCCTCAAATTTAACGCCGTTAGTCTCTCTTAACGGAAATTGTTGACTCATCAAATTTAATTGATGACTGTGCAATAAAACGTTGGCAAAGCATACTCATATTTTAATTTTAATTTAATAATATAATAAATTTGATATTTAAAATTGTGGAAAGTAAAAAAGATTTAAAATAAAAACAACTATATCCAGTGATGCTAATCATTCCAGTAATCAATTAAATCTTTTTTATTTTAGTTGTTTTTATTTTAAATCTTTTTTACTTTACACAATTTAAAATATCAAATTTATTATATTATCAAATTAAAATTAAAATGTAACTATGCTTTGTCAAGTTTGATTGCATAGTCATCAATTAAATTTGACAAGTCATCAATTTCTATTAAAAGAGACTAACGGTGTTAAATTTAAGGGATTTAAAGTGCACTTTTTAAAGTTAAATAACTAAAATGAAATTTGACGCAAACATAAAGGATTAAAAATATACTTTAACCTAAAAAGTATCACCCTTTGTGGGAATGCTACCTATAAAAATGACCATATGGAGTATTAGACAAGAACACATGCGCTCTCTCCACATTTCAAAGTAAATATTTTCAACTATTTTTTAACTAAAGTTGTAGAGAGGTTAACTTATTAAATTGAAAAAGTTTATCAATTTTTCCGATATCAAATGGATTTTTAAAGCAGAAAAAAATTATAATGAGCCATATTTAAGTATTAATTGCATGACCTTAATTGAAGAATTAATAAACATTACATTATGGACTAATGAATTCTTATATTATAGAAGATAACTTACCTTATGGACCCCATAAGAAACATATAATAAGTTGAATGAGATTTGAGATACAGAGTCAACTCCTTATAAGAAACATATCTAAACCTAAGATGCTGTAAAGTTATCTCAATTAATTCAACTACAAAGAACTTCTTTTTGAGTGTTAGAAAGTCAGAAGTACCCTTTATAGCATTTCAATAATAGGCATTAAATCGAAATCAAATAGAACACTTGTATATAAATTACACATAATACAACAAAAATAATTACTAAAACACTAATACAATTGATTACTAATTTTTAAAATTAAAACAATGCCGTTTCATACTCAATACTAGAAAAAAAAGTATAAAATTTAATCCAATTGACTTGTCAAAAACTCTTGACTATATCAATTAAGATAATAGTTCACCAGTTTACTTGTCTGACCGGCAACGATGGTTGGATTTTAATACCATTTATATATATTTTAAGGTTTCTACAAATAAATTAAAAAAATATAATTCGTATATTGAAAATTCTTGTCACTCCTAATATGCCCTATTATAACTAGTGGGCTAATTCTTTGGTTGAGAATTGTGCTCAATCATATGTAAGAACTAAGCATATAAAAGGAAAATCAGCAATGTTGCCATAAAATGATAAATAAATTGAAACAAAAACAAAGTGACTAACAAAAATAATATGATGGAGAATAATGGAAACTTTATTGCCTAACACCAAAAAAGAATTAGAGGGGTAATGCTAGCTGACACATGGCTTATTTCACAGCAAGATTAGATTGAAGCAGTATAAATTTCCAGTCAAAGATTGAACCTGATTCTATTGGGTGATTTTCATTTAATTACTCGAAAAAATTCTTACCAAACACAGGAGAAAGAAAATAATTAATAAGTTCCGGTCAACAAGGGGCTTTCAAAGATAATATGGAAATAGTGCAGTCAAAATTCATGGGTTTTTTTTTGTTTCTGAAGAACTTTTGAAATCATCAATACTTTTAAGCTTTCGTGTTGAATACTTTTGCCAGTTTTTTAAATACCTTCACCAAAAGATAGTGATGTTACATGAGTATCGTTTAGATGGTCGAGTGATTTATTATGATTTGAATTTGGATATGTTGTACGCATTTTTGTCCTAATATATTTTAAAAAACTAGTTATTTAATTTCATACCTAAACTGGAAGTAAACTATATACGGAAGCACGAACCAATAATTTAATGTAAACACTTTAATTTGAGATTAGGTATATGCCAAACAACTGAAACTTTGTTTAAAATGCTTTTTCCTTCTGAGCCACAAGATTACACTATAATATTAAGAAATTATAACATATATCTCAAAAGATTACACCTTCTCATGGAAAAATTGCAATAACATAATTTGGGCTCAAAAGCTTATTATTAGTCATTATCGAATCTATGTTTTAACGTAATTAATAATAAGCATGATTTTTTATATAGTTCACATGAACAGTACAACATATCCTTTGTAAAAATTTTGACTTATGCTACCATCACAGTGCAAAAAATTGATATTTACGAGAGTCTTGCTATACAGGCTGCTGCAGGGCTAATGTAAAAAGTATTGAACAACGGGTGAAGAAAGTCTAATTCACTTTTACAAATGTTCTTGTTATTTTTTTAACGTATGTGGTTTGCAATGTGTAATGTCGCATCAATTTGAGTTTGTGTGGAATTATTTTTTTTAAAAAGACCAAATATATATCACCTACACAACTCCAAATATAACTCACCTCAAATATATTTCATATAGGTCAAGAAAAACATTAAATCTCAATAACTATTCTTTCAAAAAATTTAATAACTTTTCAATTTTATCTTTATTTAATATCTATTATAGCTTATTTGGCACAAAAAAATGCATTATAGCCCATGAAAGTGAAATCAACACATAATAAATGATATGTAAAATTATTTAACCACATGAAAAATTTAATGATGTGACATATAAATATGATAAAATAAAACCTTATCTCCCTTGCTTATAAACATAATCAGACTGGTACGTAGTTGAAAATTATGCGTCAATTTGTTATTCAGCTGCTAAATTTGTTGTTGGTGGTTGCACGTGTACGTGGCTCAGAACAGAATCACATCGCAGATTCGCAGTGCCTTTGGATAATGGAAGCCTTAATACCTAACAAGAGAAGAAGAAGAAGACGATGATGATGAATTTTTGCTGAAGCAGTGCACAATAAGGGCCAGTCAAAGATCTGCATGATCCTATTTAGTGATTTTAGTTAAATTACTCGAAATGCTTATAATTACGAAAGACGAGAAAGAAAAGTAATTGAGTTGATTCGATCACTCCAGTCAACTTATATGCTTATATGAGTCTTTGAGACTTCAGTCAACTTAAATAATTGGGATCTTCAAAGATATGGGAATAATAATAATATAAATACAATGCAGTCAAAATTCCTTTTTCTTTATTACGAATAGATTAACCTCTTTCACCGGTTTAATTAGTTTAAATGGATTTAATTGGTTGAGGTGCCAGGTAGTTTAATTATGATTTGGAAATGTTACACTACTTAATTAGGAAACCACCATGAAAGTACCAACCAACAATTTAGCGAGAATTATGCCTAATAATGATAAATTTATAAGACTTGAAATGAAAGATATTTAAAGTGCTGGATTATTCATAACTAAATTTGATTTTTAACTCTTTAAACAACTAAACTCTTTTAATACTACATGTGGTATTTAATATAAGAGCTAATTGACTTTTTTAGAGAAATTAAGAAAATACATATATGACTTAATTATAACAATTATTCTGAAATACTTATATGTATAATTAGATTATACATCAATTTATAAGTCAATCAAATTAATTTGAAAAGATCGATAAATATATCAGTCAATTAATTTCTTTAATCTTGAAAAAAATGTCAACTTACTTCTTACATTAGTGATAAGATGTAGTATAATTTTCTCCTCTTAGTTTCCATGTGATCTACTTTCATTCATTTTTTTTATTTTGCTAGGTATAAGTACATTTTCTAGTAGAAACCATCATGTTTGAGGTACAATCAAACATTAGATGTGCACACTTTTCAGAATGTAGGAATTTGGACACTAATTCTCCTGTAATCTCTAAAAATATTTATTTCTACGGTCAGAGTTGAGGTTATAAATAACATAAAGACATAGTTTTGGAGATGTCTTGTGAATTAAATAAGATTGCATATTAAGTTTTTTGTTTGAGGAATTTCTTTGCTACGCTTCTCCTACCCCTCTTCTATAATTATTTTACAAGCGCATACTCACTTTCACAACTTTGTCTCAATGAATCAATAGTAAATTAAAAGCAGATTTAGCATAAGAAAGTATTAATATAAATTAATATTGAATGGTTTGCACTACAAAAATTATTAATTAATAAGAGTTGCAAATAGACAGTAAAATTAATTGGAAAAAAAACTTTATTCATTGCCAGGAATTATATTGAAGCCTTTTCTTGATAAATACAAATCCTTCTTTCTTTGATAAAAAATAAATCCAAATACCTACAAACACACATTGCATGAGATTCAATTTATTACTGTGTCTCCAGCAGACAAAATCCAATGATCTAAAACATTGACGAGCGCGCGCGCGCATATTTACTTTGGGAGGTAAAGTTTCTGTGCAACGAAGCATTTGAAAAACTCCATAGTTTTTTCAGAGAGGCGTCTGAGAGCAGAAACAAGCAAGGGGAAGGCGAGAAGTAAGGGGGGGAGGGCAAGGCAGAGCCAGCCGAGGGGCTGCGGGACGAAGGTGGAGGTGAGGGCGACGGAGGAGAGAGCTCCGGCGAAGAGGACGAGGTTGGAGAAGATGCGGCGGTAGAGGGCGGATTCGGCAGAGGCGTGGATCTTCATCTCAAAGGCAAGCCCTATACAGTGCATGCATGTAGCCACTAAGAAGATCCACATGGTGGGCCCGTGGGTCTCAAAAGGGCTCACCTTCTTGTTCTGGTAATCCAGTTGAAGCAGATCCACCATTAAAGGGTTCAGAAATATGAACACTGCGTGGCTTGGGATTGTCGACAGGAACTCGTTCGAGCTGCAAATTAACAAGAGCCACGTACCCAGAACATGTATTTAGTTTAGTAATCGATGGTTTCATATAAAAAACTATTGAAGTAATATTTAAGAATGAATACTTCTACGCAATTCGAAATACCCATTAATTGTTCATCAGCCATACTAAAAGTTTGACAGAATTGAGCTTGACAAGCATACTCAAGGGTTTGCATGTTTAAAAGCTATGGCCTATATATATATATATATGCATATATATATATATTAACTACAAGTTATAAAAACATATAATTGCTGTTTTGTTGCAATAGTTACGTTAATAAGTTTTCAAACTAAAGAAAATTGACTAAATTAATGGCTGATTTGTTCACAAGGTTGAAGAACAGGAAGCATAACTTCTGCATAGAGAAGATTACATCGAAATTTTAAACGTTGAGTAAGCATACTAAATGATTGATTAAAAAAATCATTATTTGATACTAACAGCATTAAGATTAGAGAACTGAAATGATACTTTATAAAATATGAAATTAAATTAAATTATATAGAATTATATAGGACGAAAGGTGTGTTTCTGCCTATACATAAGATAGGAACGGTCACATATTCTGAGGTAAATATGTGAGAGGAGTTTTGTCTTGATAAGCGTGAAAATGGATTTCGGGGAGGCAAACGGCCTCCCCAAACAAGCCCAAAAGAAAAGACACAAACCTGTGAAAGCGATTTAGACAGGGAGGAGCACAGTGACAACACTTCACTGTCGACCTTCTTCTCATCCTCCTTCTTGCTGTATTGAGTCTGTTCAATGATATAGAGGAAACCCTAATTCCATTTCTATGGCCCACTTGACCACGCATCTCTCCATTTTCACTGCTCTGTGATCTCACAGAATCCATTAAATGAATAGTTGGCTGATCAATTCAGATTAAGAAGAAGGCTTAATTGAAGAACACAGAAGAGAACACAGCTTGTTGATGATGAGCTGCTAAAACTGGAATGCTATAGTGATGAGCTTATATAAGCTTCAGTAGTAGAATGAAGGTTGGGTGCGAGGCCTTTTTGGGCCCCAACATGCATGTACTCTCGCCCCATCATCTCTTCTTAATTAATCTCGACCTCTCAACTGTAAAAGCAAGATTCTCTGACGACTTGGGATGCAACCAAGGCATGACACGTAGCTATAATCCTCTGCAAAATCTTATTGATCGTGCTCCACATTGGATCATCAAGACAAATCCGTACCCTTTAATACGACGCTACAAAGCTAACTAATTGTCTTAGTCTAGCTCATTTGAAAGTCCATTTAAAAATAATTTTTACAAAATTTAAAATAAAATTTAGATTTTAAGAGAATAATTTTTACGTATTACAAGGTAAAACCAAAGTTTTGAATGTTTGGGAAGTTATTGACTTTTACAGAGTTCGAGATAAAAAGTAAGTAGAAAAAAGGAATGAGAAAGAAAGAACAAGAGGAAAGAGAAAATTTATTACGAAAATAGAGTGTGATTTAATAAGAAAATAATTTTTTCAAAATTTAGGTTTCAAACATAGATTTTGTTACAAAATCTAAATTTTAAAAAAATGTAAATACTTAGACAAAACCTATATTTATGATGTGATCACAAAGGAGACTCTAATCTTCTACATTGAATGAGAAGCTCAGTCAGGCCATTCAGCTCAATTCCAGCATCCCCACCAATTGATATTGGATACTATATACTTGTTCCACACTCACACACACATATATAGACACACAGACACACACCAGTTTTAGTTTTTTGAAATTATTTTCTATTAATTTACACACACATACACACACATTTGAATCGTTCTTGTAATAGATTGTTGATTTCCTGTTGGGGTTTTACAAGTAACAAATAAAAATACAAAAGGAGAAGTCAATTTCCCAGAACAATATCTATCTACTTGTGTCTCTTCTTACAACCATATTGTTCTGCCATGGAAAAAATTCATGGTTCTAAGTGCATAATATTAGTGTAATTCAATTCATCACTATGGCAATGTACAAACCTCAAGCCATCATAACGCCAATCTTCAGCGCACCAAGTTCATTCCGAATTGAATCATGCAAAACGAACTGTTTTTAAAATTGATTAAAATGATAAATATGGTATATATATGTAATTTTTTATTTAAACATACCCTTAATTATAGAAAGGATAAGTGAGAGAAAGAATGAACAGGAAAAATATGAGAGGAAATTAGTGGAGAAAAGAGACAAGGGGGACATATAATTGTTAGGAATAAAAATGAAGAATGCATTAAATTCTCAAACAAACGGAACTTGTTGCTCATGAAAAGGACGACACTATGTGGGAATGCTACCTATAAAAATGACCGGATGGAGTATTAGACAAGAACACATGCACTCTCTCCACTTTCAAAGTAAATATTTTCAACTTTTTATAAACAAAAAAAAGAGTGGTTAACTTGTTAAATTGAAAAAGTTTTTCAATTTTTCCCATATCAAATGGATTTTTAAAGAAGAAAAAAAATTATAATGAGCCATATTTAAGTATTAATTGCATGAGCTTAATTGAAGAATTAATAAACATGACATTATGGACTAATGAATTCTTATAATATAGAAGATAACTTACCTTATAGACCCCAGAAGAAAGTGTGTAGATATAAGGAGTCCCTGTAATAAGTTGAATGAGATTTGAGATACAGAGTCAACTCGTTATAAGAAACATAACTAAATCTAAGATGCTGTAAAGTTATGACAATAAATTCAACTACAAAAACTTCTTTTTGAGTGTTAGAAAGTCTCATAAGTACCCTTTATAGCATTTCAATAATAGGCATTAATTCTAAAGAAAATAACACATAAATTGCACATAATACAACAAAACATAATTACTAAAAAATTAATACAATTGATTACTACTTTTTAAAACTAAAACAATGCCGCTTCATACTCAATACAGGAAAAAAAGTATAAAATTAAATCCAATTGACTTGTCAAAAACTTTTGACTATATCAATCAGGATAATAGTTCACCAGTTTACTTGTCACCCGCAACCATGGTTGGATTTTAATACCATTTTTATATATTTTTTAAGGTTTCTACACATAAATTAAAAAAAAATATAATTGGTATATTGAAAACTCTTCTCACTCCTAATATGCCCTATTATAACTAGTGGGCTAATTCTTTGATTGAGAATTGTGCTCAATCATACGTAAGAACTAAGAATATATGCGGGAAATCAGCAGTGTTGCCATAAAATGATAAATTAATTGAAACAAAAACAAAGTGACTAACAAAAAGAAAATCATGGAGACCAATGGAAACTTTTATTGCCTAACACCAAAAAAGAATTAGAGGTTTAATGCTAGCTGACACATGGCTCATTTTTCAGCAAGATTAAATTGGAGCTGTATACATTTCCAGTCAAAGATTGAACCTGATTCTATTAGGTGATTTTCATTTAATTACTCTAAAAAAATCTTACCAAACACAGAGAAATAAAATAATTAATAAGCTCAGGTCAACAAGGGACTTTCAAAGATATTATGGAAATAGTGCAGCCAGAATTCATGGTTTTTTCCCTTAAGAACTTTTCAAGTCATCAATACATTTAAGCTTTAGTGTTGAATACTTTGTCCAGTTTTTTTTTATATTTTTACTAAAAGATAGTGATGTTACATGAGTATCGTTTAGATGGTCTAGTGATTTATTATGATCTGAATTTGGATATTTTGTACTCATTTTTGTCCTAATATATTTAAAAAATTAGTTATTTAATTTGTTCTTATGGGAGAGAAGTGTGTAAAAGCAAGGGGTAACCATCAATGAATGGATTTTGTTTCATACCTAAACTTGAAGTAAACTATATACGGAAGCACGAACCAATAATTTAATGTAAGCACTTTAATTTGAGATTAGGTATATGCCAAACAACTGAAACTTTATTTATAATGCTTTTTCCTTCTGAGCCACAAGATAACACTATAATAATAAGAAACGATAACATATATCTCAATGGATTACACATTCGCATGGAAAACATGCAACCACATAATTTGGGCTCTAAAGCTTATGATTTTGTCTTTTTTTATTGCCAACCAACAGCTTATTATTAGTAATTATCGAATCTATGTTTTAACATAGTAAGCATGATTTACGATATAGTACAACATATCCTTTGTAAAATTTTTTACTTATGCTACAATCACTAGTGCAAAAAAATGATTTTTACGGCAGTCTTTCTACACAGGCTGTAAAAAGTATGACACATGATAATTTTATGATTAGCCGATTATTGAACAACCGATGAAGAAAGTCTAGTTCATTTTACATTGATTGTTGATCCCGTGTAAAAAGGCCTTTCTACACTAAAGTATTGCAATTTTGTTCTTAAACAAATAAATCATCGAGCCATAAAAACCCTAAATATTTTATGCGAATAATTAATCATTCTATAGCCATGATTATTAGTCCTCTAAGTTGAATGAGAACACTTCCAAAGTTTTAACAACTCTTAATCAATTACATAGTTTTCTTGTTATTTTTTGCAATGTACATGTATAATGTCACATCAATTTGAGTTTGTAAGTGGAATTATATTTTTTTAAAAAGACCAAATATATTTATCATCAAAAGACCAAATATAACTCACTTCAAATATATTTCATATAGATTAACGAAAACATTAAACCTCAATTATTATGCTTTGAAAAAATTTAATATTTTTTAATTTTATTTCTATTTAATATTAACTATAGCTCATTTGGCAAAAAAAAATACATTATAGCCTATGAGAGTAAAATCAACACATAACAAATAATGGGTAAAATTATTCATTCACATGAAAAATTTAATGAGATCACATATAAATATGACTTTCTACCCTATAAATAGAATGAGAATGGTTGTTGAAAATTATGCGTCAATTTACAATAAAAAAAATTATGCGTCAATTAATTATTCAGCTGCTAAGTTTGCTCTTGGCGGTGGTATGTGTACGTGGCTCAGAACAGAATCGCGTAGCAGATTCGCAGTGCCTTTGGATAATGGAAACCTTAATACCTAACAACAGAAGAAGAAGAAGACGACGATGATGATGAAGACTTTGCTGAAGCAGTGCAAAGTAAGGGCCAGTCAAAGATCTGCCTGATCCTATTTAGTGATTTTAGTTAAATTGCTCACAAAGCTTATAATTACGAAACACAAGAAAGAAAAGTAATTGAGTTGACTCGATCACTCCAGTCAACTAGATGCTTATACGAGTCCTAGAGACTTCACTCAACTTAACTAAATGGGATCTTCAAAGATATGGGAATAATAATGTAAATATAATGCAGTCAAAATTCCTTTCTCTTTATTACGAATAGATGAACCCCTTTCACCGGTTTAATTAGCTTAATTAGGATTTTGGAAATGTTAATGATAAATTTATGTCCCGTTTGGTACGCGGAACTGATTTCGATGGAATTGGAAGTGGAACTGGAAGTAGAAGTTATATTAAAAGTATATTTGGTATGTTGAAAGAAATGTGGTATTATTTTAATTTAATATTTGTATTTATAATGCAAAACTACTAATATACCCTTCTTGAAAACTATTCATTTGAAAAAGCACCGAGGAGCTTCGACCTCTCCACCTCCACCTCCACCTCCACCGTCACCGTCGACCTCGCCGCCTCCACCACGCTCAACCATGGAAGTGGAGCTCAGAAAATCTTCCACACTCAAATCGTCCAGATCGCGTCTAGTCACCCCCGTCACAGATGTCGTCCAGATCGGAGAAGAGAAGGACGGAGAAGCAACGAAGACGTCAACGCTCTCTCAGATCTGAAACCGGAGTCGAAGATGGTCACTTGAATCAGATTCCTCGGTCTTCGATGAAGCAACGATGAGGTCGCTTGAATCAGATCTGAAGGACGGAGAAGTAACAATGAGGTCGTTTGAATCAGATTCCTCGGTCTTCGAGAGAGTGTCGCCATCGCCGTCGGTCTTCCATGCCGTCACATTCATCGGTCTTCCATGCTGTCACTGCCGCCGTTGCCGTCGCCGCCGCCGTCAACATCATGCTCATTGGAGTGGAAAGTGATGAGGGTAAAGATGTCAAATGAAGAAGAAATGAGGTTGGAAGTGAGTTCCTCCCCTTGGCTGATGGAACCCACTTCCATCATTTTTTGTGGAAGTGAGTTCCATGGAGAAATGAGTTCCATGGCACCAAACAACCCAAAGCATGGATTCCAGTTCCACTTCTCCAAGGTCAGTTCCCATGTATCAAACGGAGTGTTAGGAAACCGCCATGAAAGTACCAACCAACAATTCAGCAAGTATGTCTAATAATGATAAATTTATAAGACTTGAAATGAAAGATATTTAAGATTATTCATAACTAAATTGAATTCTTAACTCTTTAAACAACTAAATTCTTATAATACTATATGTATTCTTTAATCTAAAAGCTAAAGTTTTGACCAAAAAAAAATCTAAAAGCTAATTGATTTTTTGGAGAAATTAAAAAAATAAATATATCACTTAATTATAACAATTATTTTGAAATACTTATATGATCATTAAATTCTATATCAATTTATAAGTCAATCAAATTACTTTGGAAAAGATTGAAAAATATATCAGTCAATTAATTTCCTTAATCTCGACAAAAAATGTCAACTTACTTCTTATATTAATGATAAGAAGTAATATAATTTTCTCCTCGTAGTTTTTATGTTATCTCCGTTCATTTGTTTTTTTTTTATTTTGCTAGCCTTAAGTATATTTTCTACCAAAGACCATCATATTTGAGGTACAATCAAACACTAAATGTTCGCATGGAAAACATGCAACCACATAATTTGGGCTCTAAAGCTTATGATTTTGTCTTTTTTTTATTGCCAACCAAAAGCTTATTATTAGTAATTATCGAATCTATGTTTTAACATAATAAGCATGATTTATGATATAGTTCACATGAACAGTACAACATATCCTTGGTAAAATTTTTGACTTATGCTACATCAGTGGTGCAAAAAATTGATTTTTACGACAGTCTTTATATACAAACTGCTGCAGGGAATCGATGAAGAAAGTCTAGTTCATTCTACATTGATTGTTGATCCCTTGTAAAATGGCCTTTTAACACATAATAAATGATGGGTAAAATTGTTTATTCAAATAAAAATTTAATGAGATGATCTATAAATATAATAAAATAAAACCTTATCTTTCTACCTTATAAACAGAATCAGAGTAG
>JANTPZ010002256.1:0-14617 GCA_025593235.1 Vachellia pachyceras
CAAAGCTCCTCCACTGGGTCCCATCCTTGTGGACAAGGATGTTTAATTGGGGGGGAAGTATTGATATATGATATTTCGTAGTTGCTGTTATTAATGGTATTACCTTTAGGAAAGAGGGTAAAATAGTAAGAATAGCTAGTAGTCAGTTAGAAGAGAGAGAAAGAGCAAGAGACGGTTATGCATGAGAGCAGAATATAGTCTGTGTACCTGCTACTTTCCATTTTCGTGAATGATTTTCAGCATATTTTCCTTCTCGGATATCACATGTCCTTTAATTCAGCAGTCTTTACCATCATTTTGGGTTATCTTCACTGTTGTAGCAGCTGAATGGAGTTTCTTGTCCAATAAAGAACCATTGATGCGCAAGCCACCCATAGAGTGTCGAGCACTCGCTAAATCCAGCCATCCCTGTGATATTTTTAAGAGAGAGAAAACATAGGACATCAGCCAAAAAAACGGACAATATAAAATTTTCTTAGTTGGAAACTTAAAAGGGTAAATTGAGATTTTATAGCTTTTCTGGGAACGGGGAATGGAGAATTTCTACGATAAAGCAACCAGAATTGAACAATCGAAACATCTTCATGTTCCCATCGTCGTAAAATAATGAACAATTTACTAATTCAGAGAACACCGAAACATCTAAAAGTGACAATTAAGGCATAAGCAGCTGAAAGAAGGTTGTGATTAGGTAAGACTCGATGTTTCTACATGACGAAGTGTCGAAGACAATGCATCAAAGAGGGAAATGTAGTTATGCATAGAATCCATTAATTGCAAGACAAGTTTCTCTTCCACTCCAGGATGAAGCCGTGATGGTAGCAGTTGCAGCTGCTGTGGTTGTGCTCTATCTACTTCCGGCAGCTGATTTCTTGTTTCTTTCCGCGTCCGATCTTCTTCTTCCATTGGACTTCAACTGCAGCTTCCGATGGGGCAGCCCCGATCCCTCAACGGCAGCGCTAAGCTAATTCATGTGAGGGGACACGGGGCTAAGATTTTGCTTTTTTTTTTTGGCCCAAAACTACTAGGAGGACTCAGGCTACGCACTTTTTTTTTTAAAAAAAATTGGTAATTAAATGAAATTAGTAATTTTTAAGCATTATTTTTTATTATTAACTCTTTTTTTTTTAAATTCACATGTTATATTTGATGAAAAATATAATATCACAGTTGATTATTCAGTTGCTCTAAGGTTTGGGGTTGGATGGAGAAAAATAGAGGGGATAGAATTTTATGAAAAAAATTCCTTAAAAATAGAAAAAATTACTATTTTTAAAAATTGTCCCTCCTAGTATTATTTCTTCTCTAATTTTCTTACCATGCAAATTGAGGATTCCTACTCAAGTTCATGTCTGCTTGGCTCATGCAAATAGAAAATTATTGAGCTTGCTAGTATATGATAAAACAAAATGTATTAAACCGTAGCTTCAACTTTTGAAGTCTATCTAAGAAATGAATTCGAAATTTAAAATGTAATAAAGCCTGTTCAATTGTCTCACAAAAAAAAAGCCTGTTTAATTGCATTATAATCAACATGGAAGCATAAGTAATATATTCTCAACCCAAATGAAATTTCCAGGGCAGCTAGGAATTGATGCTAATTTTATTCAGTTTCAGAGCATATCCTATATACAAAGTAGTGATATTTTTTCACATTCTTAACTAGAGAGTTCCTTCATTGCTTAGACTTAAGCATTTAATCTCTCAAATTCTCTCCTTTTGATCTATATTGCATCAGGGAAATCAATCAACTTATTTCTCTACCAAAGATCTTGAGGGCGACAAGTTGTACGCCCATAAGTTGATACAATCATTCTTGCAAATAGAGGAACTTGGAGCACTGAAAATAGAGCAAGTGGGAGAGAAGCCCCAAGAGTAATAGGTATTGGCACCCATTTGAGCCTTTCCGTGAGTACCAAAGAAAGAGCAGCCCCAAAAGCAATGAGTATAGTTGTTATAGAAAAGAACAGAGAGGCCAAAGCCAAAATCATTCTCAGAGGCAGTGCCTTGAGGAAATCTTCTTCGGCGTAGTGCGCGGTTAAGATTGATAAGAACATAAAAATGGAAGCTACAGAGGAAAATAGGGCTACTGCATTTGAGACAGCAAACACCATGAATGCTTTATCCCTCAAGAATATTGGTACTCCTGTGGTCCCGTCATTGCTCCAAGCACAGTGATAGTGGCAGCAAAAGCAACTATGGCAATAATTGCTGCCACTAATATGCTGGAATTTGATGTATCCTTCATCCACTTCTGTCCTTGTTCAAGCAAAGCCTCGTGCTCATCCTTGAATATCTGCCAAGCTGTTTTCCCCTCTTGGTTTTTAAATTGCTTATGAAGAGTATGGTCCAATTTCTCCACTTCCTACAAGGGCAATGCAGTATAAGAAGATATATCTATTGTTTGCTTTACCACAACTCATAGATCACAGGATCAAAACCTAACTCCGATACCCTGTTAATAAAGTTAAGAAGTGAGGAAATGCTCAGCTAATATACTCTAGTTAAGGGTGTATGAATGTATTTATAAACAACTAAATGGTTATCATAGTTTGGTTACTGTAGCTAAATCCAAGTGCTTGGCATCTGTAACTATTAATTGGTGATTTGGGTTTGTAGTTGGGCAATTAAATAACTTAGGATCTCATTATGAATTTGAGGGTAAAAAAACCTATTATGGTTAAGGTTTTCATTGCCAATATCCCCATTCCTGATCTTTGAATACGTGTTTTACCTATTGATACAGTGATTTGACCCTTGAAATTTGGAATTTTTTTTTTCCATTCCTTTTCTTGTTCAGCATGAAAGGGATTATTCCCGTTGTTGGTATCTGTGAGAAATTAAACTTTGAAAGCCTATAAGGAGGCGAATTATAATAAGATTAAACATACCTTAAACCACTGTAACTCTTTTTGCATCTGAAATGCTGCACCGGGAATTGATTCTAGCTGAGGAGAAGAACTCAACCTTGCTGCAAGATGTGATGTGGTGTTTTGTGATGTATCTACCATCAAAACTAACAGCTTACCAATTGGCATCTTCCGCAAAAGGTTAAAGACCTTTTCTTGCCGATACTTAATGGCAACTTGCATTATATACCCTCCTTCATTTGGAATTATAGTCCAAACCAAATCAGGAAAGAATTGGAAACATATCCTCAAAATTTCAACTATCCCAGATGATATCGTATTGGACAAAATTTCTGCACTGATGAAAGTTTGCCAGAAGAGGGAGCTGTTCATGATTAAAGCTTGTGAACAAACATACTCTACCAAGCTCTCAGCATATTTATGTCTCAACTTTGTGTCTCTTACTAGCTTTATGCTTGGAACTGCAGATACAAATTTAATTCCACAGAAAAGTGAGGCTAAGAATGGATTTTAAGAATCTTTGAAAATGTACTTCTACTTCAATTGAAAAAAAAACATACCTAGCTTCTCAATGGTTTTCCAAATGAAACCTTGATCCTTTGAATCTTGTCTCAGTTGTAAATGATCAAGTTCCACCGGAAGAACTAGTGTAATAGTGGAAGAAGAATATTGAATTTTATAAAAGGCCACGAACCAAAATGAAGCATGGAAATAGGCAAAAGAATTATGCTAAAGTGGGTACTGACAGTGGTAGATGAACCTTCCCAATATCCCAAGCTTATTTCCACTTTGAAAGTCTGACGGCATTTTCGACAAAACATTGAATATAACACTCCCATTTGAGTCTGCCATAGTGGCCAAGTTTGTATAATGCTGGAGAAGATACCAAGTGATATCTGCGCATTTGAAAGGAGCATAAAACTACAAATTATTGACAAGAGAAAGTATGGAACTACTGGAGTTGAATGATTCGGTAAGCCTGTACATTAGTCTGCCTTTTAGTGCACAAGATATGCATAAAAGGTTACTTTTGCAATCAATCACTGAAAAACTACAAAAAAAATTAGCTTTTTGCTAAATAATTTCCATATTTGGTCAAATATGAAACAATGGATAAGTATTCTTTCATGGTCCAAGAAAATTATGTTAGTGGTTGGTATAACATAAAATTAAAGGCCTTCAAGTCAAGTACCTTCCCGTCTAACGTAAATCCAACCCTATTGATACATTACTATAAGGCAATTGTTGTCTTAGTCAATGCCTTCCTTTACGCCACTAAAAGAGTAAAGAAAGACGGAAGAAAACACTTAATGAAATCATTACATGTTGATAAAATACAATGGTATCGGGCAATCCATAAGGTTAACCCTGCCTAATGGAAAAAATGCATGTTACTATTGATTATTGACTTAAATGCTATCAATGTAAATGTTGGTTGGTTAACATGAGATAACATGTTATTACACTCCACTATCTCCATTACACTATTCATATCAACATGACATTCTAAAAACATAAATAGCCACAAATTATCCAGAAACGACGTTTCAATTACCATGAAATCCTGCAGCAGTAAGCAAAGCAACAAGATGACTAGCAGAAGGTCCGGTGAATGGACGGGCAGGTCTCTCATCTGTTGTAACGAAAGGAAGGTACTATACCAACTCTTTACTTTTAGGAGAAGTAATTGCATAGGCAAGAGGAGAGAATCCTTCAGAATCAGTTGTTTGTGTCAGAGAAGGATTCTTGGTCACCAATGCCTTAGCAGCTGTTATATTTCCACCCAATGCAACATAATGCAAGGCAGTACATCCAATTAAGTCTACCGCGACAAGCTCTTATACAGGCATTTGTTGAGCCAACTTCTCCACAAGTTTCCACTGCCCCACTACAGCTGCTACATGTAGCGCAGTCATGGCAACAGTGGTGATCTTTGCTGTCACTGCGTTCGGGTCAGCATCAATGTACGCCCTTGCGGATTCCCAGTCACCTTTGAGTATTGCTAGGTGCAATGGGTGGTAGTAATTGTGGTTAAATCCCCTAGCTTTTTTGGCAATAGCAGGAGCAAAAATGTGAGTTCATATCCAAGCAAGAAAATCCAAGACTCAAAAAATCATTCAATACAGTCATGTCATCATGCACTACATGTTCAAAGTCTAAAATGGAAGTGTTGTCATTTATGCCAATGAACTGTCAATGGCAAGTTGCCCGAGCAGCAAACCCACCTGCTGCACTTAAATGAGGTCTCCGCTCGAGTTTGATGTTAACATGTTTGTGTGCATGCTTTTAAAATCATATAAAACAAAAAAGAAGTATGCCAATGAAGAACATAAAAGCAAATTTGCAGGTATAAATGTAATCTTTTTAACAGAAGAGGGACCCTGGTAGTAGTAGAAGTATCACTTTTTCAGATAGAGTATGGAACCTCTGCTGTCGCATAGTACTCTACTTGTCTCACCCTTTTCACTTTGGGCTCTGAACAAAGGGCAAGGGGGAACAAAACAAATCAAAACCAAAGGAAAGAGAGAATAATCTTTTCACCATATTAACCGAACTTTACATCTTGTTCAATGTAATGAGTTCAAAAGTGACTACTCTGAAGCACCCATGCTTCAAAAATACAGCCAACTCTGTGAGACTCAACACGCCATGTCAGACACAACAACACATAATTTTATGACAACGTGCTTGTGTGTTGGATCAATAATATGAAGGGGACTTTCACATACCGAACTCAGTAAAAGCAGCCTTAACCTCGTTCGAAGAAACCAAAGGCGATCCTAGAAATGCCATCTTCTGCTGATTTCAAAGGTTGCTCTTAGTTTTGCAGGTTTAAATGCAGCAACACTAGCTTAAGGGGGTGAAGGTGGAAGAGTAATTTACAACTAAAACTAAAGTGTAAAAATGCTTTCTTCGCGACAACGCAAGGTTCATGTTCTCTTTTTCAACCTTTTTTTAAAATGCTGAGTCTGCAAATCAGAATGTTTTGTGGGAGAAGTTTATGTATGTTGCCAAGCAAAGCATGACTTCCTAGAGATAATACTCTCCTCTTTTGTATTTTAGGCTTCTGGTTTTTTTCAAGAAAACATTTGCTGTCGACTTGCTAGTTATTACATGTACCAAACAAAAGAATTCCTTAATTCTTCTCATTCTTCTTCGATTTTATGCATTGTTGTTAACTCCTCATCGAATGAATTATGATCATTTTTTTCAATTATATTTGTCCTGTTAGATATTCAAATATGAAATGCCTACCTTACGGCATTTTAATTAAGAACATTTGCTTTTATATGTCTTTTGTCAGTCTTGGATTAATTACTTTTTATGCAATATAGAATGAGGATTTAATCTTTATTATCATAATAAATTCCGTTAAATTATTGTTAAACACCAATTTGAAATTAATGTTTATTTTTAATGTAATAGGAATAATTATGTCATCTTAATTTTTGAAAGCAAAATACAAAAAGTATGAAATTAAAATTTATCAACAGAAAAAATTTAGATAGCTGAGCTTTTTTTTAAGAACGTCAACTATATTTTATTTCAATACTTCAAAAATATACTAAATATTTGTTATGCATTGCAGTAAACAAATAGTGACATTTGATATAATTTTTATGTCATTAATATTAATTAATAATCAATACAGCTTACTTTTGTTTCCAAGACAACTTCAACGTAAGCTTTAATAATTATCGGCTCATGAATAATTTTCAACCGGTTTAAACATTAAACATATTATTCACACAGTGATTTAATGTTTATTTAGATTAACAGTGACAACTATTTTTACAACAAAATATACCTCATTATTTATACTTTGAGATAAATATATCAAATAAATTTTATTTCAATTAGCGTGAAACTGCTCCTTTAACATTGTAATAAACAGGCCCTTAACTGTGTTAATATAATTTGATTTTCAACTTCTTGCATTTGTTTACACTTTCTAATTTGCAGCACAAAATCATCTACACATTCAAAATGAAATGGTCTTCTCTGGGGAAAAAAATCATATGCCATATTTTTTTTTTTGGGTAAAATCATATTATATATTTTTATCTTCAGTATTAGATTCTCCAATGAGCACTCTGGGCCTGAAAAAAGACAAAAAGAGCACTGATCTATAGTAATATAAGCCTAGAATCAAATATACAAGAACCAACGTACAGAGAATGATGCTGCAATATAGCACACTCCTTTGTTAAGTTAGACTCCATTATGATATATCTCCAACTACAATGCAAAGTTGCCAAATTGCAACGCCACCCACCACACTTGGATGAGGTCCTAGACTCTAGCATGGCGTTAACATGTTTTCATGCATGCGTGTGTTTAATTGGCATAAAATAATTCTAGAAAAACTACCCAAAGTAGTTATAGCTCTACCAGAAGCAAAACTGATACCATTCCCTCAGCTTAGAGGTCAAAAGTTTTGGTCCAAAACCCTCAACATCCAAGACTTTTCATTATCCTGCTCAGCTCATTAATCACATCCTGAGGATTTGCATATGAACCAGAAAGGTTTATAGCATGATATTCCAGCCCTTTCCACCTGGAGATCAACTGAAAATGTGGACGCCTGAACTGGCTGCTAATTATCTCGAGAATCACAGTTTTAGGTAATGCAGATACGATGTGAGTCAGACCGGCACCATGAGCACCAATGATCACCGATGCATCTTGAATGGCATGGACCTGTTCTTTCATAGGCATGTGTGCAAACAATCCATTCACAAGGTTGATTTTGCATCCTTCATAGCTAGATACCCAGGTCTTCAAGGAGTTGAAGACTTCTGCCTCATTGGTAAGCCTTGATTCGACTTTGCCACCATGGCGGGGATGAGCTAAATAATCCTCCCGGCGAACAAAGAGGACATTGTGACCAGAGGCTGGTCTTCTAATGTGGTGTTGGTTCAAGGTTAACTCAAAAGCCGCTCTGATCATCTCTCCAAATTCAGATAGACGTGCAGTTTTGAGATTATCAGGGTTTTGCCATAGATGAAGTGCAGAGGCTCCATCACAATTTATATCTTCTGTTAGACCTTTAAATAGCGCGGTTTCGTATCCCAAAGGTGAGAAAACAGCATGGCGAAAACAAACCGAACCACTGTGGTTCTTAGCATATCCTATACTCGAGAATAATGCTTTCCATGTCTCTTCCAGGGGCGTCTGAAGTGTTTAACAATAGGAAGAAACTAGTTAATCCAAAGCTTTTAACCAATTGTGTGGAAGATGAAAAGGAGATAACCAAATCCTTTCACAGCAGGACGAAACTAGTGAATACATTGAGGACGCAGGAAGTAGATTTACATAATGGACAGTGGACAAAAATACACAAATCTCAAAAGCAGCCAAAGGGATAAGAATTTAAGAACTTTGAACTGGAAAAAGAATGACCAAATCGATCATGCGTACCATGCAGTGGCCATCAACAAAGACCAAGCAAGGTCGATTTGGCAAGCCAGTGACTCTAGAAGAAACATATGCACTGTACCAGTCTGTAACAGTGTGAAAAAGATTTGCATACTCAAAGCGTGTCACAAGAAGTGTTGGCTCCTCAATCCACTGCGAGTTCATATGTTCATGTTAGAATCAGACAAGCAGAAGTCAAACAAAACAAACGGATAGAGTTCAACAAGACAGAAATTAACACAAATAGCACCCATCATCTTTAACTTCCTCAGTCACAGTAGCTATTGACCACTATGACTCATCATTCCACTATGTATCCTCATTGATCAGGCCCTACCAAAGACAAATGCTTTCCCTGTGTTCAATGGGCACTTAATGATAGGCATACAAAAGGGTTAGATAATCCCTCTACTCTAAACGGAATCGACACTGTCTTTCAACATATCGAAATAAAATTTTGCAATCAAGTCCTTTCGTCTTAGCTTCATTCCTGTCATAAAAAAGCGATGGTGTTTCAGAACTATATGGACACGATTTAGTGCATGTGAGATGAAAATAATGCAATCACACAGTATTCAGGTGATCTTCTACATTCCCAATCGCTTAAATCAAGTTTCAAATTTGTCATTATCATATCAAAGTTAGAACCAAGAAGTGAAAAAAACCAATGAATCCATAGAACCTCATCGCAAGCGAAGTCCTTCTCACCGACTACCCTAATCGATCTGATCAAATCGCGCATTGTATGCCTCATAATCTGGCCCCGAGGGAGATAATCATCCAAGAAACCTCGGCTCACAAGCTGCTTTGCTTCACTAAGCCCTTCCCCTCCGTGAACCTCAAACGCACCGTTCTGAAACAAAGGAAGCTCATCCTCCTCTTTCCTCCCTAACACCTCCTTCAAGTTCTCACCTCCCATTGACATCTTTATCTTATCCGGCACCATTCGAAGCTTTCCTCCCTCGCATATCGAGCTCCGCAACGTATCGCTGTACCAACACCGAAACCATCCACCGCCACCGCCTCCGCCGCTCCCGGAACTGTTGGAGGAAAGGAGATCGATGCGATGAGTGAAGCCGTTACCAAAATAGGCTTCGCAGGATCGGAAATCTACAGAATTGGTGGAGGGTTGGGTCCAGGGGAGGTAAGAAGGGAGGATAGGCCAAGGTTTCAAGAATTTCGTTTGGGTTCCAAGGTTATGGAGTAAGGGCTGGGGAAGTGAAGGTTTGGTGGAGGAGAAGTAGGAGGTGAAGTAGATGAAGAGGGAGAGAGAGTTGAGGGCGAAGAGGGAGATAATGATCTTCAGAAGAATACTGTTTCTTCTGTTCATGGCTTTTCTCTTTCCCCCCCGTCTCTGGGTTTTTCCCGATAGTAGCGGCGAGAGAAAATTCAGGTTCAATTCAACTGACGACGAGCCACCTAAGGAAGGAAGGAAGGATTGGGCAAGGAAAAACTAAGAAGCCTCTTGCTTTTTCCACGTGTAGTGGTTTGGGCCTGAAATCATTAAATCCGACGACGTGAAAAAATATTTTTACAATTTATGAAGTAAATATGTAAAAAAGATTATCTCAATTTATAGAAAAATAGACTCTAACTTATCGCACAGTAGTTATTGAGCTTACTGCCACCTTAGAACATTTTTTTTTGTTATATAAACTCACACAATCCATTATCAACTTGGGTCAAACTCACCATCTCATGCTTGAAGCCTTTGACTTTTCTTCCTGTATCGGATTGAAAGAGTGTTTAAACTTCCAAAACGCACATTTAAACTCTTAAAACACACTTCTCCACCACTTTCGCAAACGGACACTTTATTCCAGAGGCAATCTCAGCTCAATTGGGGATCGGCTGTGATTACAGGAGAAAGCATGTTAGATGGGGATTTTCCCTGGTCTGATTTTTTTGTTTCAGAATGACTTCTAAGGATTTTAGGGCTTAACGCAGAGAGAGACATTAATTATCAACGGTATTAAACTAATAAATATGATTATCTAAATCTCATCAACACACCCTTGTCCTCTAATTAAATCTAATAAATTTGCTCACTTTGCCTCGGATTCCCTGAGTCTAATGAACAATATTTTTTTCCTTGAAGGAAAAAAAATCAATCTAGCTAACAAATAAGTACATGCACTATTGTGATAAAAATAGTGTTAAACGTATGTTTAGAGAATTAAAATGCTTATCGCACTGTAGTTATTAAGCTTACTGCCACCTTAGTGACATTAAATTCTTAAAACCTTTTTTTGGGTTTTATAAACTCTCACAATCCATTATGACTTTGGGTCAAACTCACCATATCATGCTTGTTGAAGCCTTTGACTTTGGAAGATTTGGGTGTCATTGACTTTGAGCTCCAAGGCTGAAGGATCATACAACTTTATTTTTTTTGGAAAAAAAAATTAAAGTTAACAATTACTCCACTCTTTTAAAATTACAAGGCAATTTCAACCGATTTTCACGTTCCAACAAAAAATAGTTGATACCATTAAAAATTAAATGTTTTGCCAATAAATATTAGTTCAAAGGAATTGGTTTATAATTCACAAAATTGTCAAATTAAATCAAATTATCAATGCAAGGATATCATTGATGAGCAATACCTGAGTAACTCTATAAATGCTACTTAAAGTCTGGAACTATACCTGAACTGTTGAGAATCAATGTAACTTAGCTTGTACAAACTTCTCTTTGTGCATGTTTGGTTCAGCATTTGTAAAGCCTAAACGCACGTTCAACAATGTTTTTTCGTAAAAACGAAATAATTTATTTCACATATTTATCTCGGTTTGAGTAAAAATATCTCTCTATCACGTTTCTAAATGGGCCCTTTATTTAAAAACAACTTCTTGTTCTTATTATGTTTATCCTCATGTAAAAGGAATAAATATAATACATGGAAAATGTGTTTAGAGAGTACATTTAAGGAATAATGCATCAATTTCATGAGTTAATACGTGGGGAGCAACAGATTGATACGTGTACACAAACATTTGTTTAATACTGTACCTTAATAAAAACAAATATGTCCTAAACTTTATCCCTATATTCTTATCCCACCAACTCCTATCATTTGCACCTGTCTTTTGTGATTATAAATTTGTCTTCTAAACTAACAGAACTTATTTAACATCATCTCCATAGACCATAATCTTAAAAGTATGCAGACAAAAAAAGTTTTGTTTTTTTTTTAAAAATCCATATAGCACAAACTAGTGACTATAAATACACAAAATCATGAATTTATGCGCTTATTTATTATCCGGAAATCAAAGGAGAAGAATAAAAATTGAAGTAGAAACAGGGAAAATGGCAAGAGTAGAGAAGAGGGGCTCAAGAATCAGAATCAGTGATCCTAGAGATTCTATGAATAGGGAGTTAGAAGAGAACAGAGAAGGAAGAGCAGAAGGGATGATAGATGAAGTGAGAGACTGGGATCGGAATTTGGGTTCGAAAGAGAGAGGAGAATTATCTCAACAATAACTTCATTCATTCATCCATAATAGTACATAAATGATATTTATAGTCTAGCACATAAACTGAAAATAACTACATTATCTGATCTATATAAAACTGACAATAACCAGCACTAAACACTTGAAACAGCTAACACAACAAATATTAAAACATGAATAACTTCCTAGAATACACTAGCTAAGAGCACTGATTTCCTATCCATGAACATGTGGCGTGAAAAAGTTAGCAGATTATGTTAGGAGGGCTAACAATAAAAGGTTTAGAGTCTGGTATATATTATTCGTGTCCATGTTATCAATAAGAAAAAAAGGGGAAAAACTTGTGTTGAGATTTAAAAAATGTGAGAGATATGAAAGCAACAGTGCAACACTGTTTAGTCTTATCCAAGACTAACAAGACCCATCGGTTTTTTTTTTCCAGGTTCAAAGGCCCACCAGTTATACAATCAATTGGGTTTGATATAGCAAAAGGAGTTTTAATTCTTTACAACAAATTATGTTAGGAGTGCTAACAACAAAAGGTTTAGAGTTAGGTATATATTACTAGTGTCCATGTTATCAATAAGGAAAAAGGAAAAAAAAAAACTTGTGTTAAATCTAAGAAATGTAAGAGATATGAAAGCAACACTATTTAGTCTTATCCAAGACAAACAAGACCCATTGGTTTTTTTTTCCAGGTTCAGAGGCTCACCAGTTGTACAACCAACTGTGTTGGGTTGGGTCTTGTAAAAGGAGTTTTAATTATTTACAATGTGATGAATCAATGTTTGAATTTTTATTAAGAGAGGTGCCCATATTTACTGTTTAACAGTGTCATGAGCAAAATTGATATCATTAGGAAGATACTTATATTTAGCAAAAAAATGAATAGAAATATTTAGTCTCCATACAGTTTCCAACGGGGTTGGGTCAATCCTTTACAATGTAGTGAATTAATGTTTGAATCGTTGTTAGGAAAAATGTTAACATTTATTGTCTGACAGTGTCTCAAACAAAATTGTCTTTACTCTTTACTATGAGAATATACGTGCTTATAAAAAAATCTGTCAACATGTGCAATAATGCCATGCAGAGAACTTCAAGTTTCATGGGAAATGCTGATGCTGAAGGCTCTGTTTCATTGTCTGTGATCTGTTTCCAATAGAGAGGACTATTCTTCTATTGGTCTGTCTCTATAACAATGAAACACCAATACTTGGGTAACCCTACATCCTCTATGCCACTTAGATGTGTGTGTGTGTGTGTACACACTTCAAGACAGATACAAACACATGCCTGAAGGAGCTTAATTGTGGCATAGTGCCACAGTCATTATGAATAACTGAAGTAAAAATGTGCTGAGAATTTAAGAAGAGAAGATATTAGTAGAGCGAGAGGGGAAGGAACAGACTGCTGGTTTCTTAAAAGCATAAAGCGACCTTATAAAGAAGTTGAAGAATTCCAACTCCCCATTTTTTTATACATATTTAGAGGTACAGAGAGAGAATTGAAGGGAAGAAGAGGACAGTAATCTTCACAGGAATACTGTTTCTTCTGTTTATGGCCTCTCTCTCTCTCTCTCTCTCTCTCTATTCCTTTTTTTTTTTTGGTAGAAACCAGGCGGTAATCCCTCAAACCAACAGATGGTGAAAGACTAATTCTCCTAGTATGTAAAGATCACTGAAGTGGATTTTGCTTCTCCTAGAAAAGCATTTTTCATGCACATGGCGAGGTTCGAACTCAGAACATCATGTTCAAGTGTTTCAACCACCTCTCTCTCTGTTCCTTTTTCCAATTCAATGTGCTATGATTTCACGGGCTAGAATCCAACAAGCAATCTCCCACTATGAAAACTTAAGAAGAGAAATATATTGCAGAAAGACATAAAGAATAATAAATTTTGTCTGCTGATTCTCAAACAAAATTAACCCACTTTTGTTGGTTAGCAATGATGGGTCAGTTTAAGCTTGTTTATTTGTTTGCTTATGCTTTTAATTTCCATGTAAACCCATCTCGTGAACCTCTTTCTCTACAGTCTGGCTTCACATGACATACCTAAAACAAAGAGACCCATTGATGCTAAACTACACGAATCCAAAAATTATTCCCAACACTTGACTACCAATTCTCTATAAATTATAACATTTCAGAGACTTGGGAGAGCATTATCAACTAGACCTAGTAGCTAATTCACTACTGCTTCTGAGTTCTACCTGGGTTAAGCAAGATATGGTTCAGATCAGTGGCAAAGCTTTGATGATACGGTCGCTGGTTGCAGCACTGTTCATTGCCTTGTTGGGTGGCGCTCAAGCTGTTGTGATATGCAATGTGGAAACGTCAAATCTGAACCTTTGCCGTGCGGCGATCACCGGAAAATACCCGCCGCCTCCAACGAGGAAATGTTGTTCAGTGATTAAGAAAGCCAATCTGCGTTGTCTTTGCAGTTACAAGTCTCTGCTGCCTGCAGCTGGAATTGACCCCAACAATGCATTGGCCTTGCCTGCTAAATGTGGTCTCAAAACACCTCGTCCATGCTAAGTGTCACGGGCTTAGTAATTCACCTGATGAAAGCTCCGTGCGGCCTAGCAAGCTTTACTCGAACTTGAGCTCCTGAACCTGCTAGTAAGCCTACAAGTCTAAGACTTAGCTCGTGAGAACTAAGGAAAGACTTAGAGAGAACTTGAGAGATGGAAGCTTGGGAGAATGCTTGTATATTGCACAATTGCTTGGATTGATTACAAATGAAGAGGGGTGGGGTATTTATAGGCAAACTCCCACCTCCTTACTATTCCCACCTCCTTAACGGACGGTGGAGATTGATTCGATCTAACGGCCTATATTCGCCTTCCAGAATTCTCTCCTAAAATATCT
>JANTPZ010002257.1:0-21307 GCA_025593235.1 Vachellia pachyceras
GATAATTTGAGAAAGAAATTGCCAGAAAATGTGACTTTGAAAGGTCCTGGTGGCGATGAGTGGAGTGTTGGATTGACAACCAGAAATGATACCTTGCACTTCACGCACGGCTGGCAACAATTTGTTAAAGATCACTGCTTGGAAGAGAACGATCTGCTGGTCTTCAAGTACAATAACGAATCGTTGTTTGATGTTCTAATATTTGGCCGAGGAAGCTCCTGTGAGAAGGCTGATTCTTATTTTGTGAGGAAATGTGGGCATACAAATAAGAGAATCAGATACAATCGTTTGGAAGAAGTCAATTTCCCTTCTAATGTTCGTGCTGAACATGCTTCACCTGAGAAGTTTGTGCGTGGTGAGAACATAGGAATGCCGGCCATTGTCCCCTCTGAAATCAGTAGTAAAGGGGCGTGTGGCGCTGGTGTGGAATTTGCCTCCCCTGTCACGGCGATTCCAATGGGTGCAACGGATTTCCAAAGTAAGCGGAGAGGAGGAACCAGAGGATCTATAGCACGTGTGGGCATTGCTAACTTGATTGCTGGTAATTACTAACACCTTCACTTAATATGGCACAGGGCCTAAGCCTTTTTGCTGTTCTTCATCTTCTTCTTCTTTGTTTGAAAAAACCTGTAACATGTTCTCACGTAAGAGACAAAAATAGAATATAAAAAACCTAGAACAAGAGCTCAGAATAACAGACACACGGAAGCAACTCCCCAACCCTAAAAAGAAAAAGACCAGCAGAGAAATGAGTTTCATTCTATTGGAATCTACATTTGATTTAAAATCTGATTTTGGTCCTGATAATGCTGGTCAATGAATATGATTAGATGCTGAACCCTTGTCTGCGAGCAGAAGTAAGGCGAATGAATTATATATTTCAAACAGAAGGCCTGTCACAGAAGATGAGAAGGCGAGTGCCCTCCAATTAGCTCAGGCAGCGTGTACTGACAATGGCTTCTACATAATCATGCGTCCCACACATGTATACAAGAGATTCTATGCGGTAATCTGTTGCTTTATAACCTTAATTTCCTTCTTCGGATGTTCTGAAGCCTTGTTTATGCAATTGCCTTTATAATGCTTTATGTTGATGTGGGTATTATAAATTGCATTCTTGTTTGATGTTGATGGCAGTCAATCCCTAGCAAGTGGTTAGCGGAGCATCTTTCTCCTTACTCTGAAGATGTAATATTGCGCATGGGAGGGAGTGAATGGCATGCCAAATACAGCTATGAACATGGACGTCGAACTGGAGGGCTGACCGGTGGGTGGAAACAGTTCGCTCTGGACAATAACCTGGAGGAATTTGATGTTTGTGTGTTTGAATTACTTGGCCAAAGCAAGCCATTAATCATGGATGTGACAATATTCAGAGTTGTCGAGTGTCTTCCTCTGCACAGGGGAAGCTCTGGAGGAAAACAAGACCCAAATGGCATCCAATCTTGGGAAGCCGATCCTTAACTTGCGCGGATCACTGTATCTTCGAGGATGTCACTAATGTGTTCTTGGATTGTGAGGTAAAATGGTAAAACACCCCCCCCCCCCGGGGGAGACATGCCATGGTAGATGAAAAGTAATTGAGCATAAGCAAAGTATGGCAGAGGCCATGACGTTCCTGTAAGTTAGTTATGACTTATGAGAGTCAAAAAATGGAAAAAAAAAAGTTTGATTTTATGCTTTTTTTTGGCGCATTCATGACAGCAACAATTTAGGGGGCAAAAGACAGGAATTGCCGCTGTCTAGCTTTGAGGAACCCCCAAAAAAGGAAAAACCCACCACCCGGCTTGTCTTCCTCTCTCATCAAGCTTTCCAACACCGTCATATGATCCTTTGCAAACGCTCAGTCGTTATGGTTAGTTGGGCTTGAACGTCAAGAACAACTCTGGGTTTGAGTTCGTGTGCATATCAGCACACGTGCATTGCTGTTTGCCCAAATAGAAGAGAAGCGATTATTGACAAAGATGAAACAAGATTCTCTCACGAATCAATTTCATAGAGATCAACAAGGTTAATGCCTCAAACCCAAAGCAAGTCACAGCACAATTCCAGATTCACAAAACTCTCAATTTTTCATTTAACTTCTCGCAAGAAACACACGAATCTTCCAAAAAATAAAATATATCGAGAAATTGTAATTGATACATCTGAAGTTAGTACAATTCAAACTAAACAGCAGAGGCTGCATTAACGCGCTGACTGGAAACAAGTTGAGCATGGTTTAATGATCATCTCAATGGCGTTTCTCTGATTCCAGTCATGATAGGTTCTTATGCCGAAGGCCTCTGACATGCAGCGAACAACTGCCAACTAAAAATAGCCATTACCAAAGACGTGAAGAGTTCAAATCCTACGACCTTCGGTAAATGCCACCCCAAGCCTCGCCTCAGATAGCTGCACAAGGAAGAGTTTAGACAACACTATAATGGCTTGTGGCCAAAAAATGCTCTAGTATATGGGAAAAAGGTGCAAATTCATGGTTGAGACTAAAATTTATGACTTCCAGGTACCCAACCAACATATCCAAGATATTGTATGATTGGTCATCGTATCCTAATTAACTTTATATGAGGGAGAAGATAAGATAGTTATGGTTAATATCAATATTCCCTAGAGAAGGTGAGCTAAAGGCTCATGTTCAATTAAAGGTCCTATGCTCAGTTCTTGTTTTAAAAACTGTGTACTCACAGAAATGAGCGTCCCTACTAAATATTAAACTCAGAACAAGAACTTGTTAGCCAAACATTGATGAGACATGGAATACCTAGTGATGGATGGCATGGTTGCCACAATCCCTGCACAAAAATATATTATAGGAATCAGGGTCTTGGGTTTATTTTTTCGGAGCCACATCAAAGATCCAAGTGATGCAAGTGATATGCTCAACACCTGTACAGATTACAAGAGTAGAAACTCCGTTAAAATTGTTAATATGCAGGAAGCATGTTTGCCTGTAGTAAATGAACTACTGTTTTCTCATTTGAACCAATACAGAATCTCGCAACTATCAACTATAAAATCTAAAATTTATATCAAATTATGAACAATATGCTTCATTCATTCCTCATCCTCCACGCAAAATGCACAGGGCCCACATTCGAGTTTTCCACCTTCTCAGAGATTATATTGCTTGCCAAATTCGTTCTTAAGCATTGCCAGTTTGGCAGCCACTAGCCAGAACATATGCATTTGAACTCCTCTTTTTAAAGGGGGAAAAAAAATCTAACATTAAATAAATGAATGCACCAGGTTTGCATTAGCCTCTAGGCCTTGCAGAATGTAATCCCAAGTAAACTCTAGTCCTCTTGCGCCCACCCAAAGGGGTGCCAATCTATGCAGTACAGAATCAGCAAACGCCCATCCTGCCACAACAGAAGAATGAGATAGAAGAGTAAGAGCACTTCCTCAAGAGATAAATAAACAATGACATCTTTTTCATCATAACACTCACCAAGGCCAACTGCTTGAAATTTATGATTTTGAGAGATATTCCTGTGAGTCAACTGGGTCAAGGCAAAATAAAGCCCAGCAACATCTATTAAGCCTATTAATGCCTTCAGACATTCCTGGGAAAAAAAAATAAGCCATTGTTTATAACTCATTAATCATTATAAAGGTGTTAGGAGTGCACAATAACTTCAAAAGCTTAAAACAGTTATTCTAAATAACCTGACCATTTGGTACAAGGAAAGGAGAATAAAATGAAAAAAAAAAAGATTTTGAATATAAAAATCAACCTTTTTGTCCCTACTTAGAAAAGTAAAAGGATAGAAAAAGAAATTGTTGAGTTATCATTACAGTAAAATTAAAATAATAGACATTACAAAAGGAGGAATGAACTCCACCTAAGATACCAATTGAAGCCCTAGAGAATATCAAAGGACTTCAGATCATATTTGTATGTTGTGTGTCATGGACTACACGGACCCTAGTCTTTTGATAATAAAGTCTGGTTTAAAATTGACTGGAGAACCTCATTTTGCATAAGATTCCTTCCCTTCTTTGTATAATTAAATAAGCATGCAGCAGTATCCAGAACCTACTTGTAAAAGTAAATAAGTAGCACAGCTTCACAACATATTGAAGACAGAACATATGCTTTGCACAAACTCAATGGAGAATGAAAGATAATCGGTTGGTAAAGGGCGGGTGAGGTAGAGAAAAATGGCAGAAAGTATACCAAGTTAGAGACAGAGATCATTGATAAAAGCAGGTTATTTGTCAGTAAATTATATTCACATTGGTACCCACGGGATCAATAGTTCTGTCTTAGCTTCTTATGATTCAAAGAACAATTGTAAGCTACGCAGTAGTTTACAACAAAGCCACCCTGCTATGTGAAGCCTGAAACCCTATATTGATACCCCCAGGAAGGAAATCTTGCATTCACCAGTAATATATTCAAGCTTTTAGACGATTGGTGACATCCTTGTAGTGAATCCCATGGCTTCAATTAATTAGATATTAAAATCACGCTTTTAAGGAATTTTGCAAAAGAACATCCAGCTGCCCTACGTAAAAGTACAGATGCCTAAATGCATACATAACTACATAACACAATGTAGAAACATACCTGATAAGGATCAAAACCATCACTCTCAGATACCTTGAGAAAAGTAGCGAGACAAACAAGCTGCCGATGTAGGCAAAAGAAAAGAAAAGAGACATGTCATCTTCGTGCAAATATTAGCTTGATGCATCTGTTATAAAATTATGTACGTTTCCCAACCTTAACTAATGCTGTAGCGAGATAAACAACAGCTGCTTTGATAGAAGTACCAAGCGTGTCATATTCAGATCTGCACATGTAAAATTATCAATGATCAAGCAAACAAGGCACAAGTACTTTTCCTATAGTGCACCCAAAGAAGAAAGTAAATAATTCTCAGATGCTTCAACTGAAGAATGTGTAACTAATTTCATGCTGTTGATTACAACTTTGAGGCCTTGGCCACAAAGTAGGAGCAACATTTAAAGAGTATTTGATACTTTAAAGCCATGATACAGTAAATTGCAATCAGGTTTAGTGGAAAAAATACAAACAGGTTTTAATCAGAACGAGGCTGTCCAACTTTCGGTTTTACTTATAAATAAAATGAGAACCCTTAAGAGACTAAGCAACAAACTCATTGGAAAATAAATAACCTTTATACCATCAACATAGCCAGACCATTTAATGGTCTGTTTCACACAAGGAATGTCATCTTCAGTTCGTGCGCTAGAACCAATTTGAAAAATGAACTTCTCAGCTAATATCACCGGTGTGTTTGTATACATTCTATTCTTAAGCAGCTACACTAGAATAAAAAAGGACAGTAATTCACCGGGAAAAAGAAAGACAGAATGATAAAAATTGACAGAAAATCGATAGGTATAAATTTTTATCTATAAAAAAATAAATCCCGAAATTAAAAAAAGCTAAAAAATAGGGAGATTGAAAGACATAAAACCAGACTACGGATAGAAAGCAGAAGGGAATGGGAGATAGATCTATGAGGAAGAGACATACAAGGGAGTAGCAGAATAGTAAACGGCGTGGGGGCCGAAGGTAAGAATAGCACAATTAAAGAAATGAAACAAGGTCATTCTTCTCTGTCGCCGATCAAAGGCTGCAAAACAGCGGCAAGCCACAGGTCCACTTGAAGCACGGCAAGGAAAGCTTTGCGATCTCAATCCAGCACGCTGGGACTGATGACGTAGTAATTGACTATCTTTTTATAGTTAGTTTTAAATCTAAATGGAATACAAATTTTTTTTGTTAGGGCCTGGTGTCTAGAGTTTTACCCCAACTAATCCGGACTCGATCTGCGTCGTGCATCCGGGAAAGGTGGAAAGGTCTCTCAATAGTGGCTGCTGCATTTACAAGGTTCAAACTCGAGACCTTACTTAAGTTGAAATAAACCGCTTACCACTTGATCCAACCATTGGTAAATGAAATACAAATTTAACTCAACTTATTTACTTGTATTTATCATTAGATCTAATTTCAATATGTGAATTTTTAACAATAAAAATTTCTATGGATCATTAACACTTCAAAATGGGCTTATGGGCTTAGCAGGCCTGGGGTCTCCCCAAATTGGGGGTGGGCTTCATGATCTGGGTTGGGAATCTTCCTTGAAAGGCACCATCAGGAGGGTGGGGATGGACCCTCATTTCAAGTGAACCCATCTTCGTTTATGTGGGGCAGGCACGTGCTATATTATGCGAAAAAGGATGATGGTTATTATGATGAATCCAGGGAAGTCTTTGAGGAACGAGAGGGACTTTGATGTTGGGTGGGGAAAGTTGAACTCCTAAGGGCTGGTAGGAGAAGAAAAATCTTGGAAAATTTTTGCTCAGACCCTCTTAAAACCACATAATACTATTTTTACATTACTTCAATCAAAATTAGGACTCAAGTTCTCAACGGACAGATTAAAAACACACAGAGAAAATTGATAGCTAAGGTCACATATACTCTCATCTGACCTCTCAATACAATATATATATATATAGTGGGGCACATCTATCCTTATTACCTGTCCTTTTCTATGTAATTCTCATCAACACTAGATTAAATTAACTTTTCATGGACTTGCTAGGAACTTTACAATATAACCAGACAGGCACCAATCACGCTGCCAAAGTCAAACAAGAACGAAGATAAATGCTCTTAACTTTTTCCATCCGACTTTCCTGGAATTATATTCTCTATGATCATACGTCCTTATTAGTTAAAATCGCTGCATGTATATAGAATAATGACGAATGGCCGAACTGCGCCACAAAAAAAAAAAAAAAGATGCATAACAATATAATAATGTGTCTGTAATTCGACATCAAAGGATATAGTTCCATTTCAAGGTTAATTAGTTGCCCGATTGATAACTTGACTAGTTAAGCAGGAGCATCTGCCCCCCACACGAGAAAAAAGGGAGGGAAGGAAAAGAAAGAGATAGATGACAGAACTTGTCAGATCAACAGAAACATAGCGAAGATGAGAATTTATATGTTACGTTGTTTTGCGTAATGCTGTTAATTATATGGGACTTGTGTGTGTGTGTGTGTGTGTGAGTCATACTGAAACAGTTTTGCGAAGCTATAAGTTGGCAATGCATGTTTTGGTAGAGTAGTTTATTACTGGTTAACTGACCGCACGGCAAGGCAAGTATATATTTGATGATGGAAGAAGTGGGTTTTGGGAGAGTGATGAAGAGAAAAACGAAGAGGTGGCTGAGAGTGAAACAAAATACTGAAAGGAGGCACATGACTATCTGTGAGGTGAGGGTGGTCCTCTGACACCAAATAGATGCTCCCATATATATGCACTTGGCCTGTGCACTCGCAGTCACCATGCATGCGTATACATATTTAGCATCTCATCACTCACACTTGTCTCTCCCTCTGCCCTAACACCCTCCTTTTCCACATCGCCCACCAATACATACCCACTACGACTTCCTTTTGTTCCCATAAGAATTCATATTCAGATGCTCATGTGACAGAACAAGTTCTCAATTAATAAGCATATATATCGGACTGACGAGATCCATTTCACAATAGAGCATCAGAGTAACTAAGTCCTTGCTTACGTTCTCTCAATTCTTTCCTGTTTATAGAGTGAGTGCGGATGATTAATTAACTGGCCTCATCTCATTTTCAGCTTAATATTTGTTCAGGATTATTATTGCGTGCATTAAACACACACACACACACGATGCTTTGGGAGCCGCGCAACCTGCTTATTGTGAAGTCGTATATATATTAGCCACGTTATTATCTCATGATTAATTAAAAGTTGAGTAATTAAAGATTCCCTGCAGTGCTTGTATTGCCCAAAAGCTGCCATGCACACTTTACAGAGAGGCAAAAGATCTTGGTGATTTTGATTCAACTTTAGTGAACAAGCTAAGCCAGCAATAGCAAACACCACAACGGCACAACCAATTAATGGTAATTAATAATAATAATTGCTGGAAGTGATGATCGAGCTTCATTTTTATAATGGAGTCATAGAATAAATACATGTGCGCGTGTGTCAATGAATGTCGTGGCGCAGAGCACATCAGCCTAAACGGCGTTGATTCGGGTGATTCCTTGCTTTGCCTTTTGTCGTTTCGCTGGCACTCAAAGGGGTGATGAGCTAGCTATAGGGAGGCGAGAATTGAAGGTGAGACTCAAATACCGAAGCCAACACATGCTCATGAGTCCCTATTCATTCTCATCGTCTCCCCAATATGACGAACCTAATTATATTCTTCTGCTCCTCTTTTCTTTTTATCTCATTTGCTATTAGCTAGGCGGCATTATTCCCATTTTATATATGCATGAATGAATGCAGCTAAACCCCAGCTCAAATCTCGAGTATTTTGCATTAGAATAATCCACCCACTCTCACCATGTGTCTCAAATCTCAAAACTCAACATTATCTCCGCCATCAATTTCCTGCAATATATTATTGAAGCTCCAGTAGATTCCCCTTTCAAACTTTTGTTCCCATCTAGGTACACCCTTCCTCACCTAATCCAACTACATGCATAATATTTCAAACCAAACTTCAACCTACCCTCCCCTATTCGATCGATATGCTTAATTATACTTACATTCTCCATGCCATTTCATACGTACCTAATTGACTTTATTAAAGCTATGACTACTTTATGTTTATAAATCTCTGGCAACATGTATACATAAGATCACCTGATTGTCTCAAGATTCAATTTTAACTGCACCCGCAGATAGATGCCATATAATAATAAAAGTATAAATAAATATTGCTTTTGAAAAGCAAGTAATGGCATTTCATCAGAGAGTGGTGGCTAGTAGTGGTGCACTGCTGCACATGCCTGGCACGCTGGAAATGATGTGATAATTCAATATATGGAGGGCAACGTGCATATGAACCTGCACAATCGCCAGTCACAGTAAAACACAAGCATCCAAAGGTCACTGATAACACACACATATCTATTACCAATTTACAATATACCATCAATGCGTATCTTTCGCCCTACGTTCTCGCTGGAGGGGCACTATCATTCCAAGTTAATTAATCACGTACTAGCTACTTCACTATACCTGCCTGCTTTCTTTTGAAAAATCTCCTCCTATATATATGCTAATAATCTCCTAATATATTAATCTCCATTAATGTATAAATTACATATGCAGGAAGCCAAATTATATGGCTCTGCTTATGAATAATAGTTTTTTTAACTGTGCGTGTAATTCGGCTTTTTGTATTTAGTTCTTTGAGTGATTGGGTAGTTTAAATTTGATGATAAAGTTAATTTCATCATTACACTATTATATTATATAGCTGTAGATCTACATATAATTCGATTCGAATTATATATACTATAGGAATAATATTTTTTTTTTGACCGTAATACTAGACGAATAATATAAAACATCATATTTGTCAATAATACGTACGCTAATAATTCTTGAGAAAGGGTGCGAACTGCCATGTTTTGCATGTATCAATTAATTTAAAGCTATTAAATTCATAAGAAATTGACTAATATAATATGAAGAATATGAAAAGATGCTATATATATATATATAGAGAGAGAGAGAGAGAGAGAGGTTGATTCGATCTGGACACAGCAGATACAAGAAGTATGAAGTAAAGTCAAAGCATTTGACAACATTGCAAGTGAGCGATGGAACAAGTTGAGCGGAGAGATGAGGCGATCACAAGTTAATTGTGCTATATAGTCCAAAACAGCAATATAATGGAATGAATGATGGGGAACAGTTTGAAGTTTGATTTGTTAAAAAGGAAATGGCTAATTAATAATAAAAAATGGATTTGCAGGAGAATCTAGAGCGCATCAGGCGCTGACCGGCGCTTCCAAAAGGATAAACAAATTATTAACATAATGCGAGTAATTAATACTGTTGTCACATTTAATGAGAGCCACTAAACCGACAAAACCAAATGGAATAAAACGAAAGGGCTAGGAAGGAAGCATGCATAGGGGTGGGAGCAGCTTAATTAAGTATAACAATGCATGCAAATGAAGGGAGCCTCTGGTTCGTTTAATTAATCTATAATCATAATACGTACAAAAGCAAAACAAGGGAACAAGGTCACGCCCATAAGTCACGTGAGGGAAGCCAGGTTGACGCCGATCAATTTGCTATTCTTTTTCCCCTACTCGAGCGCTTCGACATGGAATATTTGGACACGGAGAGGGAATATTGGCGAGAGCAGATCAGTTTCGTCTTACGCTGCACATTTACTAGCTAGCCAGCTAGCCGTTGAATCCCTGACGTTGCCATGCACCTTCCTCTCACGCGCCGCCGAGCCAGTGTGGACGTGGCCATCGGCCAGCTAGTGGGTGAGAGGGAGATGGCACGTGGGTGCAAGGTCTGGTCTACCTACAGTGTCGCCGGACGTCACACCCGCTCTGACTACGACATAAATGCACTCGCATTTGTTTTCTTTAAATCTCATTTCTCACGACACATGGCAATCCCTTACCATGCGTGCCTACCAAAGACCTCAGGCTAGTTTAAACTAAAATTTTATCAGATTCCCTCAGAGCTGGCTTTGATTTCTTCAGTTTGACACTTCGGTTGGGTTACGAGTTGGACACAAATGTCAGTCTGAGTCATCACCACCGTGGAACTGGATTCGAGTTTTCGCTACCTGCATAGCTTATGGGGGAGTGCAAAATAAAGCTGGTGAAGTGAATGCATGATAGTCATCAGTCAAAGATGAAACGAAGAAGCTTGGAGTTACTGCCAAGACAGATGCATAAATGGAGCTTAGAACAGGGATATTTGAGCCTGGTAGTCAATCCTCGTTGGTAATGAAATGAGGGAATATTCCAGTTGAAGAAAAAGGCATTGAAGAGATGATATTAAACTGTGATAGAAACAAAAAGAGCAGGCGAATTATAATGCGTCGATCCATTAACGTAAGCACAGATTGAATTCCCATCCCAATACTCCATTGAACAGTACCCACTTTGTTTTTTCTCCATGTCCAACCAGTCCTTGCAGAAATCGCCTTACATAGCTAAGCTACCTGTGCCCCTCGATTTTTATGGGGTTCGCTTCCTCATTTTAATCCACTGAGATTTCATATACATCACATTATTCTAATATTTAATGATAAAAATAAGTAAATAAATAAATACATTTAAACGGTAAAAATTTCACGGAAACAAGAAATCGGAGAAGGGATCTAGAAAAGGAAGGAAGACATTATTTTTATTATCTTACCTGTATTAGCACTCTGGTACAGACGATGGACCTTGCCTCCACAAATTTCCTCCCTCTTCTCTCTCTCGAATCATGATAGACTAATCCCTCAGCTTCCATTAATAAGTACCACCCTTTTTCATAAACTTTTCGTTCAAAAAGCTCTCAGCTTTTTCTACTTTCCTGCCTTTTCCCCTCTGACTCGTGGGCAGTAGCAATATAATCTCTGCAATTACTCCGTCTTTGCATTAGAATTTTCCCTCATCTTCCATCTACGTAGTGAGATCCCTACTAAAAGGCTATCCCCTACCTCGAAACCAATGCAAATCATAAAGCACTCATAATATAATAAAAGTTCATCCCCTTCTTCTTCAATTGCTTCCCCGGCCCGAAACTTTGTCAAGCCACTGCTTCTGTAATTGACCCAAATCTCTACCATGTTCAGTGCATCGTATCCAGTAATTCGAAGCTTGACTGGTTTGCCAGACCTGTCCTTAAACATAAGCCCACCATGTATTTCAGAATGGGAAGCCAAAGAGGTTACGAGCAAAACACTTTACAGTGATATATGCTCAACCTCTGATTCTGGCAGCAGTGCTGGAAGCGACTTAAGCAATGAGAATAGCCTTCTTCACCTTGGCCATCTTGAGCCCACGTTGAGCCTAGGCTTAGAAACCCCAGATTTGAATCCCCATCTTTTACAGGCACTCTCAATAAGACACGCTAATCATCACTTCCACAACCATCAACCCCACATTTATGCCCGGAGCTTTAAACGAAACGCAAGAGTCATCAATGGTGCGAAAAGAAGCGTTAGAGGTCCTAGAATGAGATGGACCACAACTCTCCACGCCCAGTTTGTTCGTGCAGTTCAGCTCCTTGGCGGTCATGAAAGTAAATCACAGAAACATTATTACGTACTCTAACTGTACATATACTTTGATTAGATTGATAATTAACCCTTACTTTTCAATCAGTTTCTTGTGGAAAATTTCTAATTTTTGGTTGTGTCGTCGCTGGCAGAGGCTACTCCGAAGTCGGTATTAGAGTTAATGAATGTTAAGGATCTAACCTTAGCCCACGTCAAGAGTCACTTGCAGGTGGGGTTATAACTGTTTCCATGTAATTATTTCCATTGATCATCGTCTTTTAGTTATTGCAGTTCAGTTCTTCTACTTTCTTTGTTCCTTTCGGAAAAGTTTTGCGGGCTTTTCTTCTCATTTATCTTACGGGGTTATAAATTCGTGCAGATGTATAGAACAGTGAAGAGCACCGACAAAGGGACAGGTAAATTCGTTTTTCCCTCGAGGGGACTTCATTTTCTATTTCACCTACTATTATTCTCTTTGTTTGAGATCTTCGGTGATTCCAGTGAGACAGAAGCTCCATGATGTAATATCTAGTACTGTCCCTCATTGAAAACCTGAGTCCTGATGTGAATAATAATTAAGGCGCTGTCTGATAAAGCAAGAGCATTGGCTCTAATGGGTGATGAATATTATTGCAGGTAATGGGCAGACAGATATGGGTTTGAGTAGAAAACAAGAGAACAATGTGGATGTGCATGGAGCTTCAGCCTGTGAGGGAGTCCGTTTATCACCACTGTCGCCTCAGAAATCCCTCAGGTGACCTGATCACTGTCCTGTAGATAATTTATTCAAAAAACACTTTGTTTTCTCTCCGAAAATGTGAACCTATTATTGTGTTACTGTCTAATTAATTGGAGAGTCTGTGATACTTTGGCATCTGTATCGGGAGCGGATTTTCTCAAAATTATTTTTTTATCTCCTCAGAATCACATGCTAACCTTTAAATCAAGTAATTAATGGTTCAGATTTAATAATTTATAAAATTCTTATTATAATAGTTTATAAGTTAAAAATTTTGTTATCTTGCATAGATTGCAATTATAAATCATGTAGATCATATTTTAGTAGTTTAAATTTTTTTATTTATAATTATAATACTGATTTTATAAAATATTAAATCTGGAACCTCCATTTATTTTGATTTAAGGGTGAGGATGTGATTTTGATGAAATACAGGAAAAAAATGATTCTAAGTGAAGTCAAAACCGTTATGTTCTTGCTTAATATTCCGATGACGAGTTTCATATAGAAGCGAGTCTAATTGCGCATAGATTTTGACGAACTGAGCCTAGACTTTTTTTAAGGAATGCGAATCATCATTTATATATTATACGTGTCGTCGGTCCCCCTAAGCAAGGCTTATACATTAAATATCAATGGATATATTGATCTCCCAACTATCGTTGTATTGTATATGATGCGTTTGCAAATCTCGACATGCATGTTTTACTGCAATCTAAAACCGACGTTCTGGGCTTAACAATTGATCAACTCAAAAAGGAATCGGCATTTCTTATAATGTTCATGGAAATCCGTGAATATCCATTCACAGTAAATTAAATTGCTACCTTGGTGGCTTTTTGTTCTCATGCATGTTTTTTTGTAACATTCATTAGACATATGAAGCTGCGCTTAGTTATACCTGTGGAGTGTTTATTAGATATGAATGCCAATTGTTCTTCTCTTACTTCACACACACAGAGGATCGTGGTCATCGTCAATGGAGACAAATACAAAGGACAGTAGACAGAAGCCCCAGACTGATTTGACTCATTCTCATGATCTCAAGGCTGAGGAAACAAAGGTATACATCGAGAGCTGGACCATGCTGGGCTTGTATTGCATAACACACGCATTTATGTGGTCTTGTAATTTCATATTATGGACTATATGTTCCAAAGTGTATCTAATTAATTATGTTATTGTGAATAGGTGGGTGGAGGCAATAGAGGGCTGTGGAATTGCGTGAAGGGGAGGTTGGATAGTAGCGATTTGTCACGTTCAGATATGATGCTTGACCTTGAATTCACTCTCGGCAGACCCAGCTGGCAAACAGACTCCTAGCTAGAGTGTTCATCACTGGCTAACCACACTAACCCCTCCCCCAGTCATGAACGTATTTACATGATATGGATATCTATAATCAATTGATGCAGTAGCGAAGAGTGGGGCACTTGAATTTATTAGTAGTAGTAGTAGTAGTACTTGTATTCTCGATTTTGTTCCATTCTGTGATAGGCCTTTCTCTGAGTTTTTTTTTTGGTATGGAAAAAAGTGGAGGAGGAAAGAGACAAGATTTTGCTACGGAACATGTGCTTCGGTCCAAAGAATTTGAGGGCATTGTCTTCCATGTCATTATCAGATCAGTGAATGATGCAATGATTTTAAAATGGTTCTAATCTGTGATAGGCACTTGAAATGGCTAATTCAGGCCATGGACCATGCATGGTTGGTTTTAACGACCAAGCTTATATAGGACCCATATATTCGAATATTGCAACCTGACGTGATATTGGACACGTGGGTCGAGATTCAAGTCCTACTATATATGTACACGTGTATATATATTCAGGATATCTGATCTACTAATGAAGTTTTAAGCAAAAGATTATAAGGTTTGGCCAAAAGGAAAAACACAATGAAAATTGACAATCTTCTCGTCGAGAGGTAATTCCTATGGGATCTTGAGGAATTGATTTAACCATTAAAAATCTCAATGACAAGTAAGAAGTATCAACTTATTGTCATTTTCAATTCTTAAACTTATTACTGCATATTTCTTAGTTGATATTAAACTTTTAGGTAATTGAATCTCACATGTTATAATAACTTGCCCAATAACTATTTGCCTCCCCTGGCTCTCTCTCCTGTGATTTTGTTTGTTGGATTGGCCTAATTACTATTAGTAACCTGATATAGATGATGCAAAGTGGATTTAACTCCCTTAATTTACTTGTAAGTGAATAACCAATTTTAAATTGATTTTCTTTAATCGTCCAATTTATTTGGACAGTCCAAAATTTTATTGAAAAGGAAAAGGCATGAGTTTGCCTCTCGTACTTTCATTTCATACTCGGGGGGCAGGCAACACAATTCGTCGTCGTTGTCGTACTCGTACACCTCACCGTTCGCTATCCATCCATTGTGTAGACTGTAGCGTATGTACCTTTTAATTCTGTCGTCAATTTATTGGTGGGCAGAAGCTCCACTTTCACCATTCTCCAACTCCCAACCCGGTCGTCCGCAGCGCCGAACTTGTCTCAAACCGCCGGCTTGAAATGCTAAAGCATGTCAGATCGTCTGAGATTGACATGGGTATAAGGGAACTCTACAATACGTGACTCCAAAGCGGCTCCGGATCGGTAGTTGTCGAGCTGAACCGTTGGTGGAGGACATGATGCTGAATATGGTGGTTAGGATGGTGGCGGGAAAGCGTTATTTCGGGGCCTCTGCCAAGGGTGGCGGTGAAGGTGATGAAGAGGAGAGGCGGTGCCAGAAGGTGATCAACCAATTCTTTCATCTGATCGGCGTCTTTGTGGTTTCCGACGGCATTCCGTTTACTGGGATGGTTGGACGTTGGGGGCCACGAGAAGGCCATGAAGAAGACAGCCAAGGACTTGGACGACATTCTTGAGAGCTGGCTACATGAGCATCCCAGGCACAGATCTCGGGCTCATGGCGATGAGGCTTAACAAGACTTCATTCATGTTATGTTGACCCTACAAGAGCAAGGCCAACTCTCCAATTTTGAGTACGATTCGGATATAAGCATCAAATCTACCAGCCTAGTACGTCGCAAATAACAATCTTGTACGATGATTTTGTTCTTCCCGTATATGTATAACATGATCGTGGCCTTCTATTTATGTGTTACTGTCAGCATGTACAGTAACCGATGGTTAAGTTTCTTTTCTAAGTTAGTCAGTTGCAACTTATTAGTTAGCTTATGGTTAGCATTTAGTTAGGTAGTTCAGTCTGTTATTTGCCAAAAGCTTTATCACGTGTATAAAGTGGAACACGAGATGTATCGAGACACACAATAAGTGTACTATGCCTTCAGTCATAATCACTCTCTATGACTTTTTCTGCGTTGGCCTTCCAGCTCGGTCTTCTTCCATTGTGAAGTCATTTCATGGTATCAGAGCATAATGAGCTCTTCCACCGCTGCCGTGGTGGCCCCTAACGCCGATCAAACAAACTCCTCTGCTCCGGTTAATCCCGTACATGCTTCAAGTCCAGTTGCTGATTCTTCTCAACTCCTTTCAAGCCCGTATACCTACACCCAAACGAAAACCCGTCCCTGGTTCTTGTCAGCTCTTTTCTCACCGGATCTAACTATCATACATGGTCCAGATCTATGAAGATTGCTCTGCAGTCCAAGAACAAGCTGAGTTTCGTAGATGGCTCCATTACTGCTCCACCTAGTTCAGATCATTTATATTCTGCGTGGTTGCGTTGCAATACGATGGTGAGTACATTGATCACTCGTTCTCTTTCGCCTACAATTGCACAAAGTATTTTATGGTTAGATAAGGCGTATGATATTTGGAATGATTTGAGAGATCGCTTCACCCAGAGTGATATCTTCAGTATTGCTAAGTTACAGGAAGAGATTTTTTCCTTTAAACAAGGAGATCTACCTGTTAGTGACTATTTCACCAAGCTTAAAATACTCTGGGACGAATTTACCAGCCTTCGTCCCCTTACAAGGTGCTCTTGCAATTTTATTTGTTATTGTCACAGCTACCGTGAGCAGGATTATGCTATACGTTTTCTGAAGGGTCTTAATGATCGGTTTGCAACAGTCAAATCACAGATCATGTTATTGGATCCATTACTATCAGTCAACAAGATTTTTTCCATGATATTGCAACAAGAATGTGAAATGCACTTAGGCATAGAGCCGGTGGTTATGTTTCATAAAGGACCACCACGACAACTTGGAGTACCATCAAAGCCTTATAACAAGGAGGCCAATACTAAGTTCTGTACATATTGTCATCGTCCACGACATACCATTGAGACATGTTATCGCAAACATGGATTTTCGCCGGGTTTCAAGTTTCGCAACCAACCTCAACAGCATTCTTCTGTTCCAGAACAGCAACAAATGCGCCATGGCAACGCCTCATTTCCCTCACCTCAGTTCACCTCCGAACAATACCAAAAACTCTTGCAGCTAGTTCAATCAGCACCACAATCAAATACATCATCCACAGCTGCACCTGCTATTCATAATCTCAATGTTGTTCCCTTGCCTACCGATAGCCCAGGTAATCATATTGCCATTTCTCTACACAACTCTTGGATCATTGATACAGGAGCTACTGACCATATTTGTCACTCCCTTACCTTATACTTAGAATATAAACACATATCTCCTATTTCCATTAAGCTTCCTAACAATACTCACATCATTGCAACTATCTCAGGGACCGTACGTCTCTCTGACTCCTTAAACCTTAGTAATGTTTTCTATATTCCTAACTTTGCCTTTAATATCCTATCTGTATCCAAACTTACATTCTCTGCTCATTGTTGTTTTCTATTCCTCTCTTCAATTTGTTACATACAGGCTCTCTCTCCTTGGAGGACGATTGGTATAGCTGAAGTATTTGAAGGACTCTATATTCTTCATCCTGTCAGATTCAAACACACAGTGGCCAGTTCAGCAGTTTCCACACCATTTGATCTGTGGCATCGTCGCTTAGATCACATCTCACACTCCACTTTAAAGCTTTTGCATCAACAGTTTCCCACAATTCCTTGTATTACCACACCTGAACCTTATGATGTATGTCACCTAGTTAAACAAAAACGGTTAAGTTTTCCTGTAAGCACTTCTGTGAGTAATAAAATTTTTTCCCTCATTCATATTGATATATGGGGCCCATTTTCCATTCCTTCAATCAGAGGTTATAAATATTTTTTAACCATTGTGGATGATTATAGTCATTTTACCGGGACTTTGTTTATGAAATCCAAATCTGAAGTAAGAGTTCACCTCCGATCCTTCATTTCCTATGCTGAAACACAGTTTGATGCCAAAATCCAAACAGTTCGCTCAGATAATGGCCTTGAATTTTCTATGCATTCGTTTTATCATTCTAAAGGTATCATTCATCAAACCTCTTGCATTGATACTCCTCAACAAAATGGTATTGTTGAAAGAAAGTATCAACACCTCTTGAATGTTGCTAGAGCCCTCCTATTCCAAGCTAAACTTCCCAAGTCTTACTGGTGTTTTGCTGTTGCTCATGCCTCTTTCCTTATCAATAGGCTGCCTTCTCCCATTATTAACTCTCAAACACCTTTTACTCTCCTTTACAATCATCTTCCAGCTTATAATGACTTGAAAGTGTTTGGTTGCCTCTGTTATGCATGCACACCTTCTCACAACCGAAATAAATTTGACCCCAGAGCCTCTAAATGCATCTTTCTAGGCTTTCCTGAACACACCAAAGGTTACATTCTACTGAACCTACAATCCAACAAAATATTCATCTCCCAGGATGTCACATTCTATGAATCTTGTTTCCCCTACCAAGATATCACATCATATGCTTCCAACATTCCCCTCCCACTTGCCAATTCTACATCAAACCTTGATATAGATTTTCTTCTTAACCCAAATGCACCTGATCATATTCCTATTGACAATCCTGTTTCTCCAAATATTCATATCGTGTCTCCTTCTGTACCTCCCATTAATCATATCCATTCATCCACTCCACCACTACCCACCTCTATATCCACTCGGGCTTTTTCTAGATCACGCAAACCACCTTCATATCTGCAGGACTATTATTCCTCGTCACTCAATACTTCAGCTGTGCCAGCCTCCTCAGGTACCAAATATCCTCTCTCATCTGTGATTTCTAATCAATCCCTTTCCCCCTCTCATAAACACTTTTGCTCAACCATTTCTTCTGATGATATTCCAACCACATACCACCAAGCCTCCAAGTTCCAAACATGGAGGGATGCTATGACTAATGAAATTAATGCTCTGGAACAGAACCACACTTGGACCCCTTACTCCTTTACCCCCTGGAAAATCTCCTATTGGGTGTAAATGGGTCTATACTAAGAAATATCGTTCAGATGGATCCCTGGACCGTTACAAAGCCAGTTTGGTTGCTAAAGGCTTCACTCAAACTGAAGGAATTGATTATTTTGATACTTTTTCACCTGTTGCTAAAATGACCACAGTGAGATTACTCCTTGCTTTAGCCTCTACAAACAATTGGCACCTCCAACAGCTTGATGTAAACAATGCTTTCCTACATGGAGAGTTGGATGAGGAAGTATACATGGTATTACCCCCTGGCTTTCATTCTTCGGATCCCTCTCTTGTTTGCAAGCTTCAAAAATCTCTATACGGTTTAAAACAGGCTAGCAGACAATGGTTTCAAAAATTGTCTTATGTGCTTATCTTCTTTGGCTATAAAGAGTCTAAAGCTGATTATTCCTTGTTCATTAAGGCTTCTGGTTCCAATTTTACTGCTTTGCTTGTATATGTTGATGACATTCTCTTGGCTGGAAATGACATGTCTGAGATTGAGTTTATAAAACAACAACTGGATTCTCAGTTTAAGATCAAAAATCTTGGTTCTGTTAAGTATTTTTTGGGCCTTGAGATAGCTCGTAGCCACACTGGTATTTCATTGTGTCAAAGAAAATTTTCTCTGGATCTACTGTGTGACACCGGCTATTCTGAATGTAAACCTGCTACTACTCTAATGGATCGCAATACTAGACTCTCTGCAGATAGTGGTACTCCTCTCATGGACAAAACTTCATATCGTCAGCTGGTTGGTCGACTGCTGTACTTGACCACCACTCGCCCAGACATTTCTTTTGTCACTCAGCAATTGTGCCAATATATGGCCAACCCCACTGATTTGCACCTTCAGGCTGCTCATAGAGTCTTACGCTACATCAAAGCTGCTCCAGGAAAAGGTTTGTTCTTTCCTTGCAATTCTACTGCTCAGATCAAAGGATTCAGTGGCAGTGATTGGGCTGCATGTATTGATTCTCGTAAGTCCATCACTGGCTATTGTGTTTTTCTTGATAACTCACTTATCTCATGGAAGACCAAGAAGCAGCCAACAGTCTCTAGATCATCTTCAGAAGCAGAATATCGAGCACTGGCCATGACTACTTGTGAACTTCAGTGGCTACTATACTTACTTGATGACCTCCATGTACCACATTCACGAGCTGCACTTCTATACTGTGATAATCAGTCTGCTCTCCAACTTGCCTCCAACCCCACTTTCCATGAACAAACCAAGCACATTGAGTTAGATTGCCACTTGGTTCGTGAGAAAGTTCAGCGTGGCGTCATTCGTCTTCTACCAGTATGCACTCATAATCAGCTGGCAGACATATTCACCAAACCACTCTCTCCGGGGCCCTTTCATTTTTTGTTATCCAAGCTGGGCATGATTAACATACATGCTCTAGCTTGCGGGGGGTGTCAGCATGTACAGTAACCGGTGGTTAAGTTTCTTTTCTAAGTTAGTCAGTTGCAACTTATTAGTTAGCTTATGGTTAGCATTTAGTTAGGTAGTTCAGTCTGTTATTTACCAAAAGCTTTGACATGTGTATAAAGTGGAACACGAGATGTATCGAGACACACAATGAATGTACTATGCCTTCAGTCATAATCACTCTCTATGACTTTTTCTGCATTGGCCTTCCAGCTCGGTCTTCTTCCATTGTGAAGTCATTTCAGTTACGCAGTTTTAAACCAGAGATATTTCTGACGAGGTGAGCAGCTGATTTTAGGGGCCAAAACTTCGAACTCAATTCATTTGGATCAGGAAGAAAGTCGTGTCCTGGCATGTCGTTTGCACTCCAAGTGCTTCACTTGACACTTGCCTGTCTGCTTCAAGCTTTTGAATTCGCAACTCCTTAGGATGATGCAGTTGACATGACCGAGAGCCCTGGTTTAACCATTCACAAGGCAACTCCCTTGAACCTTCTGCTTGCTCCCCGCGCCCTGGTTTAACAATTCCCAAGGCAACTCCCTTGAACCTTCTGCTTGCTCCCCGCTTCCTCCCCAACTCTATCACCATTGACTTCTAATTCTCACGGTCTTTAGTCGTCTCAAGACCCAATCAAAAATTACCTAAAACTAATGCAATATAGTGCACTAACCCTATGATCGTTCTCTTATCAAGGAGCCTTTGTTTCAATTCCCTAAGTTAAACTAAGTGCTAAGAAATGGTTAGAA
>JANTPZ010002258.1:0-19803 GCA_025593235.1 Vachellia pachyceras
AAGAAAGTTACCTTGTGTTCTTTTCTCAACATGCTGAATCTCAGCTCGTAAAATTTCAACTTCTCTTGCCATCCCTATCAGATTCTTCTCTGATGCTTCCAGTTGCTCCACTAACTCAACGTTTTTGTTCTTTTCATATTCAAAGGTCGCACTATACCCAACCAGATTCAAGGAATCAGCAAACAAGGTAAAAAAAGCTGAAAACAATTAAGAGCTACGAATAAAATCTGAAACAGGACATAATGCCAAAGCAAATGTTGGAAGATTATGTGCATACAAAAATAGCCACCAATTCCCAGAAAAAAAATTAACAGCCATCAACAATGAACACTGTATGACTTAAAACATGATCTGACAAAGTGATCAACACCACCTCATCACACACTAACGATGCAGGAGTTTTTTGCACAATGTACGAGTTAATATAGTACATCATAACAACATTATGCTATTCAAAACACCGAATTTGAAGATAACCCATCATGAATGCATTATGGTCTCATCATGCTTAGATAATCCAATGAACAGTAGCTGGGTTCACAATCAAGTGCACCAAAGCAAAGGGAAAAAAATTAGCAGTACCTCGGGACCTCATCATAAGATCTAGTTTATAGTAGTATTTCCCTTTGCATAATTCTATCCAACAAACTGACCTTACATGTGCATTCTCACAATAAAAAAGGAGAAAAACTTATCCATGAATTTAACATCAGTTCTAATTTACAAGCAGCTGGAAGAAACCTATACAGGCAACTGACTTACCATAATCTCCGGTGTTCTTGCACTAAGCTGACCAGTTCATCCTGCAGATCTGGCAAACTCTTGACATCACCATGAACTTTCTTCAGCTCCTGAGTAGCTCTTTCAATTTGGCTCTTCAGTTCTTGTCTAGCAGCTACCAAGCTCTGCGCTTCAAGATGGGCGAGCTTGAGTTCCTTCTTTACATTCTCACCAGCTCTAATGTCTCTCTCCATTTTCGCAATCTTATCCAGTAAAACTCTGATCTGTATGTCACTTTCAGTTTGAATGCTCCTAATGTGTGCCCTCAGTTTATGCACTTCCTGCTGAGCAGTGACAAGCTCCTCTCTCAAGGCCACATGAGTACTTGCCAGCCTACGGTTGTCCCCCACCAATCCCTGTATTTCTGCTTCCTGAGCAGCAATTTTATCCCCCAACATTTGACGGGGCAGGGGCTCTACAGAAGGATGGTCAGCAGAAGAACTTACACCAGTATATGGACCATGCCGCATCATCCCAGGAACTTGAACAGATCGCACCTCAAATGCTGTTGGAATATTGCCTCTAGCTGCCATTTGTCAGATTGAGAACTAGTAGTCAAGACATTAAGATCTTACACTCACAATGTACCTGCAGCAAAAGACCCTCCGCTCTGATGGCAGGGGATACAGAACCATAGTAGTGATTACGTAAACAAAAGCAAATATTGTTGCCTACTTTTAAAGAGAAATCAAATGTAGAAAACGAATGGCCACAGGACCAATGGCATATTCATCATTGTAGGAAGCTTATCCGGGACAGTACATTTTTGCGATCTTATCCAGGACATGACATGGCCTTTACTCTTGCTGCTATTAAGTGAAGAGAACTGTCATAAATGGCAAACAGAATTCAAGAAATAAACTTCATCACGAAAACAATGCGTCAGATCTATAATATGAAATGCACAACATGGATTGTCGTTGCCTTCATATTTTCAAGCTAAAGGCCTGGCATAAAATGCCACTGGATGTTCTTATACAGGGACAAATCATAGATGGCAAGGTGATACTAAGCACCAAATTATCAAACTTCAAATATAAATAACACGGAATTATGGATATAAAACTTAGTAAAAGAATACATCAACCCAGAAGTTGCTGTTAAGTGAAGGCTCATGATTTTATTCATTCTCTAATAGAATGAACAATTGTGGATTCCATCACCAAAATTATTGATCATTTAAACATGGATGAACCTTCTTTTTTCTTCCATAGTTTAAACTTGTGTACAATTGTTTCTCACAAAAAGTCCAAATATGATAAATTTCATGAGTAATAGAACTACAGTTTATCACTTGGACCGTAAGTATAATTAATTTCCGTGCTAGAAAGATATGGTAAGTTCTCTTTTTTGGTCAGTTATAGGTGAGGAAGTATTCGAACAACAGACACTGTAGGTAATAGCCGTTTGCTCACTGATTAAGTAATAAAAACAGACAGCTAAGAGTATTTTTGGAAAATGGACGTTTCCAAAACCCAATAACGGTTTTAGGGGTACCAAAACAGGCGCCCAAGCATGCTTTAAAAGATACAGGACAACACCATTTCTGACAGCAAACTTGTAAACATGGCAAGTGGCATTAGTAGGAAAACATTAGCAACTTTTGTTTTTTTGCCAATAGTGGGTGATGAAGGATTCAAACCACAATGCTCTAGTTTGTAGCCATGTGGTCACCAAATTAGAAGGATAAACCATCAACTAACAAATACCATAATAACGAAAACCCCATTCTTGACAGCAAAGTTTCAGGCATAAGAATAGCAGGCGGTTATAGAAAATTCCGTTTTTGGCCAATATAGGTGAGGATAAAGCAACAACTAACAAATAAAATAATGATCACAACATAGCCGTTTTTGCGTGCAAGCATCCGAAGTGGCATTACTAGGAAAAATCAAAAACAGGGGACAATTGGAATTTTAGAAATTTGTATGAGTTTAATCTGACATGCCTATGCTTGGGATCCCACCAGCATCATGAAAATACTATTATACCTGTGAATCCTATTGAATTCATGGACATTGAAATATTGATCTCTCTACAAGCACATAGGCTAAAGTAAAATCACTAGGCATCATTAAATCTTGAGAAAAACTCACCCACCCACTCATGAACAGTAGCAACGAATTCAAAGGATGAACCCTGCAAGAAGGGGCACCGAAGGCATAAAGCCTAAAACTGTCTCACAGAATTTCAATCTCATAGAATTGTCCATACTTGCTGAATTCAACAGCGCGGTACTCATTGCAAAATCCCAATTGAATTAGCTAAAGAACAACAACAACAACAACAACATGCGAAACTAAGTATCTAAATTGTATGTACCCAGCAGAGCAAAATGCAAACAGAAAATCAACCAATTAAATGCATAAAAATATTATTTTTCATGCCCAAAACAACTCCAACCCAAAAAGGGTGTTGGGTAAGAGAGAGACAAGGGAATCGCGAGATAAGGGGGACTTACTGTAAATGGAGAAACTAACTGATCATCGATGGAGAAACGACGATGACGGATGAGTAGCCAGGGCAGGCAACCCCAGTTCCAAGTGAGAAAGAGAGAGCACTATGCGTGAAGTCACGGACAACGAAGCGACGAAACTCCGAATGGCCTTGCCCCACCAGCACTTTCGCAATTCTACTGCGTAAAATAATACTCTCTTTTCTTACGAGATAAATGGATTGACCATGAATGCTCGCAAGGGCAAAAAAGCCGGGGATGAAGCAAGTTAATTAATTTATATCATTTAATAAAAGAGAGAATTATTTTGAAATATAAGATATGATTAAATAATTTAAATAGCTTTATAATTAAAAAATTAACCGACTATTGTATTAAAAATCCAATGTAGTATTAAAATAAGGGGAAAATAACACTCTAATTTCACAACGGATAGTGAAAATATGCTAGTATGCTGCAAAAATAATTATCTACAAGAATATTGGACCTAAAGAACAAATAGAACCAGTATTGCTAATAGAATCTGGATAAATTTCAGTATTATTTTCTCTGATAAACAATATTATGTTTTTACCCCTTGGGTTAATATGATAAAGTAATGAGCAATCAAGAGAGTTTGACAACGTTTTAGACCATATCATTTTCCAGTTAAAATTCTGAAGTACTTTAGATGTTGGTGTGATTAGAAAGGTGGGAAAAATTGCATCAAAAGAGTTTTGTTTAATCTTTAAAATGATATGATCAAAGCCAGAGATATTGCTTTATGGCAGGAAAACATTTGGGTGTGTTTGAATATCCCGTTGGGAGAATAGACACAGATTCCGAGGTAAATATGTGAGAGGAATTTTATCTCGGTAAGCGCAGGAATGACTTTTGGTTGCCCAAATGGGCTAACCAAACAGATTATCTACTTTCAAGCATAAAAATTACATAAAATTTCATGAGTTGCCAACATCTTTTTTCAGCATAATGTAGAATATATTATATGCTAGTGATTGATAAGGTTAAAAAGAGAAGAAGGAGAATAGAATAAAATAATCATTCTTATTTTCTTTGTATCTAATTCACCTTCAATTTTGGCATCTCAAAATTAAATAGGACCACAGAAAAACCATCTGTGGAATGTGCTTTTCTAGGATACAAAAGCATTCATAATCAGAAATAAAGGTGGGGGATCTTTTTCCCTCTCTTAATTTGATAACAAACATAATTCGTGTTACTTATTGAAGAAAATTCTGGACTTTGGTATAAATTCGGAAAAACCAACTTGACTACCGCCTCTCGGTTATACTTATGCCATAAATCTATTTCCTGTACAATACAATCCATCAATATAAAACCTTCTCTCCTATTATGAAGCATTGCTACATGGAGATCAATTTTCTTGAGAGGTAGCGCAAGCTCAGTTTTGCTGGGCTGGTTCGGGAACTTTTTTGACTTGATCATTCCATATCGCCTTCCCCAACTTGTTTTATATGTGCTTCTGGATGCATCATGAAGCTTTCAAATTGCTCACAGATTATTTATATTACAGCTCGCCATTCATGTTTATAACAAAGTCATGATCCTGTACGCTCGAACCAAGCAAATTGGTTTTATACTTTATGCCCCAAACTAAAGATTTTGGACGCCAGAAATATCGCCACTTGACCATCTGTGGCTGAAAAAAGCAGACAAGAAGATTCGTTGAAACTTGAAAGTGGATGTAGATATACTGATGTGGATATATACATATGTGGAGAGTGATTGTGTTACTTTGGAAATTACACGAACTCATGATCTGTGTTAAGGAATTAAAGCAAAGATTAAAACCCAACTTTCTATCTCCCATAAAATCTGAAGGAATTGAGTAATGATATGACTAGAATTCATCGGCAGTCGTGCAAGGCTTAAGAAGGCAAAGCTTCTGTGTCAGACTGGAAAATAGTCCCACATCGGGAAGTCAGCCTGCAAGCAAAGCAGCGAGAAGGTATAAAGGCCAACGGAAACCACAAAACAAAGCATACCTTTCTCGGCCTTTTGGCTAAGATCAAGTGTAGTATCTGTTCTTATCAGTTTAATATCTGATACGTGGGCCATTGGCCCACATGATATTAAATTAATTTTTTAAGGGGGAGGGTCCAATACAGTAGCTTGCTACTGGGATCCTCGAGCGTCGCCCATGTGTTGCACTACTGCACGGGCCAGGCGCGCCCCACCAATTCTTAGTTCAAGTATTTTATGGCCCAGTGTTCTAGCCCAACAAAATGGCCACACCTGAGGGCGCAAGCGGTTTACTTCAAGATCCTTGTCTTTTTTATACCCCTTGATCAGTTGTGCCTTCAAGTGGATGTCATGCGAATGTTACAAAAAACATATTACAATGGCCAAAATTTTATTTTAGAATAAAACTCTAAATATAACTTTAAATCTTATTTCAAGTAAATATAATCCTAATTTTAATTCAAATTTTTCACAAAGTGATCCATTGTGTCAAAAATGCCAAATTGCTTTTAGGGTTATAGTTTAGCGTGACAATAATAATAATCCATTTAGTGTCATAAATGACACATTTGCTTCTAGGCTTATAAAAGTTAGAAAAATAAAAGTTTTTCACTCTATTGGAATTCAATGGAAACAACTTTTATTACTCAGCTTTTTTATGAGAATTTTAGAAATTAAATTAATTTTTCAATTTTAAGCCAAAAATGTCGCATCTATGACTAGTTTGGAGTTAAAACAATGAAATTTTTTTCACTATTTTAGAATTTTGTGGAAACAACCTCTATGTTTCAATTTTTTTAAAAGGATTCATTAGTTTCTTTTCATTTTATAACCCTAAACTAATTATAAACCAATATGTGGTCTTTATGACCCCAAATGAATAAATTATTATAAATAAACTTGATTTATAAAATGTTCACAAAAATTGAGCCATAGAAACTATTTGCACACAATTCTTAGACAATACAAAAAGTTTCATTCTTCTAACATAAAACAAACCATAAAATAATATGTGACTTTTTGCTTGAAATATATGAATTTTGAAAATTTAATTTAATTTCTAGAATTCTCATAAAAATTTGAACCAAATGTTTTTCCATTAAATTCTGATATACTAAGAAATTTTTATTCTTTTGATTATAAACTGTAACTCTAAAAGTAAATGTGAACTTTCTGACACTAAATAGATAAATTATTATAAATAAAATTAATTTATGAAATCCTCATGAAAAATTATTTAGAGGACTTGTAAACTCATTTTTTATTAGTTTAATTTCATAAAATAGTTTGAACAACTAAATTATAAATAAGGTAAAAATTAAAGACTAAAAGATTAATTTTTTTAAAAGGATTGACTAAAAGTTAACAGAGTCATAGAAAATATAAAATTACACCAAATTAAAAATGCGAGATAAAATTGAATAAACAAATATTAGAATACTTGATGCATCTAAGAAATAATATCACGATCATATTTACTATTTTACCCTTTATTTTATTAGAAGATTATGAAGTATTGGCATGAGAGAGAAGGGTGAAGGTTCTACTCCATGCATGTGAGTATGTGACATCACATCGTTGAAGGCTTCAAGAAAACCTAAGCAAGTGGGCAATGGCCGCCAGAAAAGCTAGTAAGTAGGCTTATGGAGTAGTTGGTCTAATCAGAGCATCACGACAACAAAACATGACCCGCCCACCAATGAAAAGAGGCTCACACTAAGCTTATTAGCCTACCCATCTTTTGTTCTTTTTCTTCATTTCATACGTAATATTTTTGTTATAAAGTTAAGTTTGGTCTAATCAAATGAACTAATTTATTATAATATAAAAAATTAAGGTTTTGAATTTCCATATAAAAATATATCTACAATTAATATTTAAGTGAATTTATTTTAAATATGATTGTCTCTAAATAAGTAGAGATATGATTCTTATAAAAAATGATATCTAATATATAATTTAAATATATATATAGACTAAAGTATACTTTAATCTTTTATGTTTACGTCAGATTTCATTTTAATCATTTAAATTTAAAAAGTGCACTTTCAGTCCTTCAAACTTAACTCCGTTAGTTTATATTAACTGAAATTGATGAATCATCAAATTTAATCGATAAATGTGCAATAAAATGTTGACAAAGCATACTCACATTTTAATTTTAATTTAATAATATAATAAATTTGATATTTTAAATTGTGTAAAATAAAAAGATTTAAAATAACAGCGTTAAGTTTGATGAATCAACAATTTTCGTTAAGAAATACTAACGGTGTTAAGTTTGAGGGACTGAAAGTGCATTTTTTAAACTTAAAGGATTAAAGTGAAATCTGACGTAAATATAAATGACTAAAAGTATACGTTAGCCTATATATATATATATATATGTGTGTGTGTAACTCTTTCAATAAACATGGACACAGGTCAAACTCTACTTACTATCAAGGAAACTTAGCGATGTTGTTATTCTTATTTTCTTTGAGAATGAGTGGAAAAACTTTTTCCTATGATATCAGTCAATACAGCTATTATGTTATGCAAATTATGAGTTCAAAATCTCCAATTTAGGCCTGGCCAGCTCTTCAGTTTCTAGTACGTTCCATATATTTTTACATTATTTTTTATTTTTTGTGTTCTTCCCACTGTTGGTAGAGACACTGCCAAATGCCAAATCCCATAGTCCCACCGAACACGCATACATAGAAAATGGGAAGCATCATAATAATAAAAGGTACTGTGCCTCTAAGGTGGCACCACTACCTTCACATATATATATATATATATCTGTGTAATAAAACCATATCCCGTACCCGTTCGGGAATACGTCAGAGAAATACTTTTACATAAGTCGATATAAATATATGGAGGCAATTATCTCGTTTTACGGAAAAATACTGTTGAACGTGTTTTTGGGGTGTAAATAAACTTTTACAAACAAGAACAACATGTTTCCTCCACATAAAAATATTTTTGCAAATTATCATTAATTTTTGGTGCATTATTTATCACATTATAAATCTCACAAATTTAAGTTAAACAAAACTACTTGGGGCTCTCTCCCTGCAACATAACCACGGACGTCACCCCCACTACCTAGTGCCACTATATTTCTTTGCTTTTACACGCGTGCCCCTCCTTTTGTTTTCAAACTTTGAACATATCCTTTCACCCAAAAAAAAAAGTTTGTACATATATTTCAAATTTTACACTATTATTATTATTATCATTATCATATCATTATTATTTTCTTAATTGACTGCTGCATGTCGGAGAAGGGGAAAGAGAGAAGAGAGAAATAGAGACACTTTGAAAGGGAGGGATGACAGGAAACTGAGGGATGTAGGGGGGAGGTGTTACTTATAAACCTCAGTCAAACTCTATAAACTAATGAAAGAAAACTAATGATACAACATTAGAGAAACTTAAAATTAAATACAAACAGAGTTAATAAAAAAAAATTCCTAGGGAGAATACTTGAAATGAGTGAAAGAAAGTGTAGTTGAATTGTGTTCCGGGAGCTCAATAAGATCAAGGATAAAAAATATTTATAGAGATACTTACAAATCGTCTATCAACAAGATCTTCACATTGGTATCGAAATTTAGACTCATGAACTCATGCTGGTACCTGTTATTTACAGACTCGACCAATTTTTATTTGTTTTTATTGTTTTCAAAGTTTGGATGTATCTTTGAAATTTTTCATCATCATCGTCATCTTAATTGACAATATACATAATAGCTCCCTGATCTTTTCTTACCAAGAATCATTGAAAACGAAAGGCTATATATACACTCTGTGTAACAGTTATTATGAGATAACTCACCCTTCAGTCACACTAAATTTTCAAATAAAACAACAGTTTTGAGGGTTAATCAAGACACCATCTTTCTAGCTAGCGACAGAAAACAAATGTTTGTAATGACATATCGATTTGGAAAAAGTTACATAAATCTCTTAAAGATGAACTCTAGGGGTTTTTTCCAGCTAAAGAGCACTATACTTTATTTTCACTGTCATTTAATCACCAACCGCACGCACAACCTATAATTCTCGAGCCTCAACTATAAATAGCATGCGTATCTGAAGCCTCTGATCATACCATATAGAAAAAATCACTTCTTTTCTTTAAAAGCTCTATAATATTGCGTCCCCTTCCATGGCTGGTCTAAGGAACTTGGCCCTCTTAGCTTTGCTGGTTGCCTTCAACATCGCTGTTCTGTGTGAAAGCAGAATGGCGAGGAAGGATCTAGGGTTGGATCTCGGTGGGGTGGGGATTGGTGTGGGTGCTGGCATAGGTATAGGAGGTGGCTCCGGTGCCGGCTCAGGGTCCGGCTCGGGCTCGGGCTCGGGGTCCAGCTCGAGTTCGGGTTCATACTCAAACTCAGGGTCAGGTGGGTCGTCCGGTGCGGGTTCTGAGTCAGGATCCTATGCAGGGTCTGGATCTTCCGGCGGAGGGGGCGGCTCTGAAGCAGGGTCATATGCGGGATCTCATGCCGGGTCGAAATCGAACGGAGGTGGCAATGGAAACTGAAGGATTAATCGATCCACTGATTACTATAGTGTGTCTTAACTCTTGAGAGAAACAAGAAAGTGTTTGGAATAAGCGATGTTGAACATGAATTTGTATGACATATGCATGTGTACGTGTGTGTGTTCGTCGACGTCGTATTGGCTTTTTCCTTAATTAGCGTCATGTTGGATTATCTTCGTCCTCGTTTGTGTTGCATGTTTTGCAGTAGTGTCCTTATGTGATCACATATATAGAGTAACTTGTTTGTATTGTATGTGTGTGAAAGTAATAAAACATATTGTTGCATGCACATACGTTGTCACTTTAATTTCTAGTAGTAGATGAAAAGTGAAAGGTGGTGTTTAAATGAGTGGAGTATCATTAAAAACCAGTTTCAATGTTCATGAGCATCACATCGCTCATCATCACCCTGTTGAAACTTGAGATCTCTGTCAAAGTACAATTTTAAAAAAAAAATCAACAGTTAAAAAAAAAAAGCAGGGAAATTTATTCTAAGGTCCCAAATAAGAAATTTATTCAATGAATGATCCAATTGATCAGAATATTTATTCTGCGATCCTGTTGACAACATGAGGTTCTTGTATTGATAACAACATACGCTGTTGTCAATACAAGTATACGCTGGTTTTAACCACGCCTCATGTTGTCAATAGCACCTCTGATTAAATATTTTCATCTAGAGGATTGCATTTTTGTAAATAAGTTGTTTATTTTGGACCTCACACTAAATTTCCCTAAAAAGTATCTTTTATTTTTGAATTGCGTGCATAAAATTACTTAACAGTCCAAAATTGGATCTATATGATTAAGGTCTGGATGCTCGTCACTTTAGTAAAGACCTAAACATGAGCATAATACAATATAAAGGGAATAACAAAGTGGAAGCAGTGAGTCAGGGGGACCGTGCACGCATGCTTGAGGCGCATGTGCTGGGAAATGCTCCATTTCTAGCCTCCAAATCATATATACGTGGACCGTAACTTTTCAACGTTGAAGAAAGTGGGAATTGACCTTTTCAGACACAACACAGCAGTGTAAGAAATGTTTTTACGTAAATCAAGGTAAATACGTGAATGAGATTATCTCATTTTATTGAAGTGTTGAACATATTTTCGATACTCTTAAAAGTGTTGTCAAGCGGGGATTGTTAAGGTATTAGCCTTGTAATTAGTAGGAAGAAGGAGAATCACATGAACCCCATCTGGTAAAATGAATTAGTCAATCACAACGTCACAAATCAATATTTGAATTGATATTGGAATGAGTGCTCACATTTAATGTTAACAGTATATCAAACATAATTATTTCTAATTAAAAAATACATGTGCCCAGCAGGAAAAAAAAGGAAGAGTTTCCCAAAAGAAATGTTTGCTTGGCCCATCGTGTTCTATTTTGTAGAATAATTCTGTTGAACCAACAGAGTTCAATTTAGTGAAAACGGCCAATACATTACAATACGATACATCAATATTTAAATATTCAATAGAAAAAATATCCACTTTTAATGTCTGGTAGTGCCTCAAAAAAATTATTCCAATACGAGGATGCATGTCTCTAGTAATAAAAGAATAATTCTATTCAAGTTAAAGACGAATACTAAATGTAATAAAACTCTCACAAAAAATTTAAATATTGATTTACCGCATTTTGAGATATTAAACTCATTCCGCTAAACTTGTATTTGTCACTTGGCCCCAAATTAAGGAAAATTACATTGTATAATTTTTAAAAAAGAAACAGAAATTTATGAACAAAAGTAAATGACTGTTTGCATTCTAATCTCTCTCTGCACTTTCATCTATTCCATCTGCTCACTAATATTATTTCCTCATATGGCCTTAGATAAAAGTACACATATCTTCTCCCTCTACCCTTCTCTCTGATTTCCTTTCCTTTCCCCCCCTTCTTGACACTATTTTTTCCCACTTTTATCTGGTAAAAGAAAATTCTAGAAGCCTGGAAGGAAAAAAAAATTAATTTACAGACTTTTGATAGCCGTAATAAGAAAGATACCACTTGACAAACTTCTTGAGCCCAGTTTCCAAATCCGTTGTGGGCTTGTACCCAAGTTCTCTTTGGGCCGAGCTTATGTTCGCGTGAGTGAACGGAACGTCGCCGTTTCCAGGCATGTCCACGATGTTCCTCTTCGCCTTCACCTTCAAGTGTCGCTCTAAAATTCTCACTAGCGTCGGCACCGTCACCGGCGACGTATTGCCCAGATTGAAGATGCGAAACGGGGCGGGCGCTCTCTTCTTTCCACCCGAACCCGTACTCTTCCCTGACGTGTCCAACGATGCTACACAACCTCTCACTATATCGTCGATGAACGTAAAATCACGGGCTAAATCGACCCGGTTCTTTCCTCGATATATCGTGATCGGTCTCCCTTGGAGGATGCTTTTCGTGAACGAGAAATAAGCCATGTCGGGTCTGCCCCAAGGTCCATACACAGTGAAGAATCTCAAACCGGTGATGGATAACCCGTAAATGTGATTGTAAGTATGGGTGATTTCCTCGCCGGCCTTCTTCGTGGCAGCGTAGAGGCTTGCCGGTCGGTCGGTCCTGTGAGACTCCGAGAATGGGACCATCTCGTTGAGACCGTACACGGAGCTGGACGAAGCCCAGACGACCGCAGGCTGAGGATTCGCCGATTTGCAAGCTTCGAGAAGCGTGACGAGGCCGGCGATGTTGCTGTGAACGTACGAGAGAGGATTCTTCATGGCGTAACGAACTCCTGCCTGAGCCGCCAAGTGCATGACATGCGTGAAAACGACGACGTCGAATAGCTTAGCCAGAAGCTTAGCGTCATTCAAATCTCCTTCGACGATGAACACGCCATTGTTGCTGAGAAGCGACCTGCGAGCTTTCTTCAGAGACGTCTCGTAGTAGTTATTGAAATTATCGAGACCGACGACGCCATCTCCTCTTCTCTTGAGAGCAAGGGAAACATGAGAGCCGACGAAACCGCCAGCACCAGTGACCAGAACGGCCATTCCGCCACGGCGATTGATCTGACCAGAGAGCCGAACCTGCCTCTCCCATTTGGATCCTCCCCAAGAAGAAGTCAAATAGGGACCTCCCATACTCCGAAAGCTCAAATAGGAAACGGTCAAGGCAATGAGGAAGAGAGCCCAGAAGAACATGGTGCTGGTGGAAGAGAAACATCGATAAACTTGACGATTCATGGGGTGGGCTCTCTCGGATTTGGATTTTCCAGGGGAAGAAGGAAGAAGCTGATCATGGTCCAATGATGAAGAAGATGGCATATTATATTTTCTGAAGTTTGTTTGGAGAAGAGAGAGAGAGAGAGAATAAGATTATGATGATGAGAAAATTATGATTCTGGCGGGAAGAGGGATGAGGAATGATGAGGAGGAGAGATTAAGGAGGAGAAGGGGACGATGAAGATTGATTGGCGGCGAGGAAGAAAGGCGCCCATATGTACTCTCTCTCTCTCTCTGTGAATCTGCAACACAGGCGTGAGAGAAACTTGGAAAGTCAAACATTGCTCAAGCAGGGATTTATACATTTTTGAAAATAAGGGGACACCTTGTTTTTACTTTTAATTTTTCTTTTGGTAATTATTTTAAAGGTTTCTTTGTTTGTTTTGCCTGGACGAATTTTCGAATGATGAGAAACTGAATTTAGCATATGGATGAAATTTATTTTAGGTTTGTATAAAAAAAAATTTATTTTATGTAGTACATTTAAGTTTTATTTAGTGTTTATCTGGGAACAATGCTCAAATCACGTTACACATAAGTTGGAATAAAACTCCTCTCACGTATTTATCTCGACTTGCGTAAAATCATTCCTTCAACGGATTCCCCAACACATACTTAATTATATCATGGCTAATGCATGCTTCATACTTTGTCTTCTTTTTAAATTGTTTACAATCACTCACTCACAATAATTAGTAGACACTAAGTATAAAGAACAAAATTTTTTAAAGACTTGGAAGTTACATCAGCTAACAACAGCCAGATTGCCCTTGAGAGCTTTTTTTTCCTGCTGCTGGGGTCTTCCTTCCCTTCTGCTAGGGTTTCTCTGTTCTCGCGTTGTCGAGATTTGTGAGCTGAAGCGATCTGGTCATCTTCATCACAATCATTCTTGGAGGATCTGGTCGTCTTCGTTTGTCGCTTCGCGGTGGGTGTTTCTGTGGCGTGGTTCTTCATGATCTTGGTTCCGAAGACGCTATCTGACGGGGGTGAGTACAGAGGTGGTAGGGATCGGCGATTGCAGGTCGGTGGGCTTTGCTCTGCGTCGATGACCTCTTATAGTGATCTCCGGTGGGTGCCTCCAGGGTCAAGGAAGGTAAATCGGAAGAAGCTTGGTCAAGGTCGAGAGGTCACTCACTTGAATGTTGTTGCCAACGGATCGATTGAGACCCAAGCGACGTGGTTAACCGGCGATGTTGCCTCGAACAGAGCCTCACTGTCTGTAACGGCAGCGGGTATTGTAGCTGATGGTGATATTTTTGGCGCAGCGGTTTGGGCTGAAGAAGGAGCTGCTCGGTTTTAGGTATTAGGGGTTGCTATAGTCTTATTGCAGTGGCTTTCCGATGGAAGTCAAGTGCTTCAAATCGATAAAAGATTATGGTGGAAGGAAGTTGAGCGGAGGGATCAGGAGGTAAGTAGCATTCCCATTGCTCAAAAATTTGCCTATGAAGTTGATCTGGGTTGGAGTATGCAGGAGTATAGATTGGATGAATCTGTTCTTGGATATATCTGTTTAAGTAATGTTATAAATAGAAGGGGTTTGAATACAGAGCAGCTTGGTTAATCTGTCTTTGCAGTGAGATTATGTGGATTGTTTGTCGGACCAGAGCTTTTCATATTCTTAGGAGGTTTACTCTTTTTGTTTCTGTTTTAGTTGGTTTGTTGTGGAAGATGGTTAGGCAGAGAGGAGAAGGAATGGAAGGTCACAATGCTAAATTTTGGGTTGCTAATTTCTTCCCTGTGATTGTTTTTGCTGGTTGTGTGATCTCTGTCGTTTGGAGGTCAAACTTAATACTCAAATTATGTAAATAGTGGCACAATCTCGTGGTCGATCTCTAAGTAGCCTAAATGTCTCTAGGTGGTTACTTAGCAATTTAATTCACACAATTTAGAGAGAAATTGTTTCTGTCAATGATTTGAATCCAACCCATTACCTATACTATTGTTTATTTTGTTTTCCTTATTACTCAAACTGTAATGCAGTAAGGCTAAAACAAGAAAATGTATTGGTATCTAAGATGCTTCCCAAGAATCATAACTCCATCCTCATTGCCTGACATTAATGCACATTCATCCTAAACACTTCATTGCAATATTGGGACCCAATGAGTGAATTCAACCGAGACAATAACCAGCTACTTCCAAAAGTAATATTAATCAATACTACTCAGAGTTTGTCACAACAATCAGCTTCTAACAGTTAATCAACATAGAAAGAAAACTGAATGTAGCTAGTCCCTATCAAGAAGATAATCTCTGGAAATTACATTGGCAGATTCACTTATAATATTGTAGCTATTTCCTGATATGTATTGAGGTCAAATCTCATAGTCACAAGTATTTTAACATGCATTACAGAGAAATATATGCAATGAAGAAGAAGAAGAGTGTTTATTAAACTCCCTATAAAACATTGCTCATGCTTCATCGTGACTCTTGGGAAGGCCTGGAGCGATCAGCTGGACATGAAGACACGAACAGCAGTAGCTACATCGATCTGCACTCCCTGATCTGCATCATGCAAGAGTGAACCTGGCTGTAGAGGCAGCTGATGGCAACAGGTCGCTAACGATGGCAAAGGAGGGAAGAGAGGTGAGGTGCGGTGCAGATGGACAGAAGGAGGTGAACAACGATGAAATAGGTGAGGATGAGCTAATGGTAACAGGTGGAGCAACCTCCAATGACTCCTCTCAACCGTATTGGTTCAGAAATGCTAGATGTGAGTGCACTTATCACAATAAGAACTAGATCTGGTTCATGAATTTGTAGTTCCCTTGTCCTAGAGTGCGATAGTGGAATGGTGATGTGGATGTGATGGAAACCGATGAGCAAAGTGGACAAGGCAGCTGAGGGGAAGGTCTGGACAATGGAAAATAATGGATCTCAACAAGATGCCCGACTGGATGTGCAGGAGGTCGTGTTGGTCAGAGGCGAAAAGGGGTTCTGGAAGGATGGGGTGAATTGATTGAGATTGCCAGAGATCTTTATGCAGCTCGGTGATGTTCAAAGGTTGAGGGGTGGTTCTGGAGAGATGAATTGATGATGGCTACAGAGATCTCTCCCGCGAGGTTGATGTGTTAGGAGAATGAGTGTCCAATTCTAGCTCCAACAGGTGAGGGTAAATGATCAGGATAGATTCAGTTTGCGCGTCTAGATTTCCTCGTTTGAGAGCGTGATCATGGAGTGACTGAGCCTTGCTGTTTAGAAAGAAGAGATGGTTCTGGAAGAATGGACTGAATTGATGAAGCTACAGAGATCTCTGTGCTCCTCGTGACCTGTCCTTCGGATAGTCAATGTCCGCCAGATAAAAGACTGCACACACCGGATAAAAGAGATCTCTGATTTCGATTTTTGTCTAACTAATGGCAGCTGCCCCTTTGGTTTGTTTCCAACTGAGTCCGTTACTTCTGGTTTCTTTCCTCATATGTGCTACTGCTCTTGGACTTTCGTTCTCTGCTCCTCAAGTCCCTCAAACGCTGCGTTTTATATTTTTGCCAGTGTCCTACATATTCAATAAGAATTTGATGTAACCTCATGTATTTAATATGATACTTCAGAAAATGATGGAATGTCTCATTTTAATCACTAAATTTCTTTGATCTCTTATTAACACAAATAGCCTTTATTTGACTTATTTAAGCTCAATTTACACACCAAGAGGTTAACATCAATGCAATTTCTTCATATAAGATAAGGGTTTATCAGTGTGAGGCTTCCTCCTTTCGGTTGATGGCTGATGTTTTTGTGGCTGCTAAGCTTAAGGTAAGGCATTGTGAGGGCCAGGTTAGAATCATTATCTTGAGTCTGTTCAATGGGATTGTGCATGCTGTTCATCTAAGGCTTGACATGTGTCTGTTCAGTGTGAATGGATACATTGATTGTATACCGGCAAAACATGGGCCTGTCCAGTATGTATGGAAACATTAGTCTTCTTTGGGCTGGAGTGGTGATTTTATCCCTTATTATCATGATGATTGTGGTAGTCTTATCATCATTATGATTATTGGCCTCCTTGAGGTTCTTACTTCAAGGAATCTGATCAGGAACCATTTCTATTTATGGATTCTGTTGGAAGCATATTTGGCAGCCGGTTGGTTTGTCGAGGCTTCTTGGAACGGCTCTTACCCTTCATATTGGGTGTTTCAAGATCCGTCGCTGCCTAGGGCGTTTTGGGTGTTTGATGATAGAGGCTTTTCTTGCTGTCTTGTTGTACTTGTTTATGTTTGTCTTCCATTTATGTTTTTAGTTTGGTTGTATTTAGGTTGGTTGCTTGTTATGGTTCTTTCTGAGACTTTGTATGTTGGTTGTGTTTAATGTTATGGCTTCTTTCGTTGGCAAAAAAATTTTTTTTAAAGACTTGGAGCATGCAGAGTGGTCGGCAAGAGGCCAAACAAGTTATGCACCAACGTTATGTGATGAGCCCAACGTTAGATCCATATTAATCTTGATTTCAAATTTCATAGATGATATCCGTGTTGGGAGGGCATCCTCAAAACCCAGAACGAACTAATCTGTTATTTGTATACATGGCAATATGATAGAAATAATCGAATACCAGATAATAGTTTAAAAAATATAAGTGCCTTTTTTAAGTAGGCGTTGAATTTATCAGAAAGAGTCATTTCCTTACAATATGGTAAATTAATATTTAAAACCCTATTAGCACCTATATTTAATATACAAAGTCGTTTTGAACATAGTTATCTTCAATATAATATAAATATATATGTATTTAGAAAAAAATATAATCATCTTATTGTAAAAGAAATTCAAGCAGCAATTGGAACATGCATTGGTGCTTAGCGATTATGGTGATGTGTGCCTCTCGGAAGACAGGGAAAGCAAGGGGTGTTTTTGTCCGGATGTAATTTTAACAATGAAATTTTTTTCTAAACGCATGTAGTACAATTAAATTTTAAAAGGTGTAAAACTAGATATAATATTTTTAAAAAAATGATGCAATGTTAGCATTTCCATTATATTCACTTAAAGATCTGTCTCTTTTTTTTTTACATGGAAACCATTTGATATCTTTTTAGCATTATAACAAACATTTGAGGTAATTTAACAGAATTGTTAAAGTTAGATCATTTTTAAAGGAGTGTGCTATTTCTGTACCCTTCACAATATAATTGCGTCAAAGGTTCACGACAAAAAAAACTGTATTGCTAAAACAACCCATTAACCCAAGATTGGTACAAAGACTATGAAAAAGAGGTACAAGATCATCATAAATCTACACTTTATATATTTATTGATACTTGTTGTAGTCTTCAGTATAACATTCAGCGATAAGAGGGACTATTAAATTATTTAATTATAAGGGATTCTGTAATTTTATTAAAAATTTGCAATAATCAGATTACAGAATTCACAAGTTTAACATTATTATAGAGTTATCAATACGAGTAACTTCAGTAATATTTTTAGAAGCTAACCATTAAATCTATATTTAATGTATATTTATATTTAAAACTCTCCAATATGGTAAATGTATTCCTTTTCTCACATTTGCCGCCGTAAATTCGGAACTGTGTCACGGAACAGTATTGGCGCTTCAACTGTGTCACATTCGGTGCTCTAAATTCAAACCCTTTTCGATTGACGAAGGTGAGAGTAGAGATCGATACATGTGCAAGGAATCTAGTTGTAGCCAAGAAAGTGAGTGAAAATTCAGTGAAATGGTGGGCTAGAAAGTTGGCTACGTCTTCGTTCCTTCCTTTTTTGCCCCACTAGGGCCCTTTATTTCTTCTGGTTCCCCAATAAGATCTATGTTCATGGCAGGTAGCAGATGTTCATGAAACTAAAACAAGCGCGAAGAAGTGGCATCACGCATATAAACCTTCTCCCCTCGCTTCTTCGAATTTGAAGCTCAATCTTTCTTCAAATGGCTTCTCTTCGTAGACTTCTTCATCCACTCCATTTATCCACCGACGTATAGCCTCTTTCAACTTTTCTATCTCTCGTGCAGCTTGCAATTCCAATGCCCTTCTTTGGAATATTGATTCCTGTTTTTCCTGCTTGCAGATTACTGGTCCTTCTCCTTCTACTCTCCAAGAAGGTCTCTTTATTTCTCTCTCTTTTCTTTGGGGTTCCTTAGTATCCACAGTGAAGCTTTCTCCCTGTTGCACTTAACATTTGGTTGTATAGGGCTTTCGGGATCCTTTCGAAGATTTTATAGCGCGATTGCGTCGTCGGGACAGAGTGTATTACCAAATCCTGAAGATGGGCTGGCCGGAGCTGAAGCAGTCAATCTGAATCCCGATGAGGAGATATATATGCTTCGGCGTGATTTTGAAGCTGCCAAAGAGAGTTTTCACAGAATTCCTGATACGCTAAAAGAAATGCCAAGAATGAATCCGAAAGGTTGGTCAAATATTTCTTGGACCTCGGAAGAAATACATTGTTCAAAGAATTGATCGGTTTGTATCTTGCGTTGCATCAGGTATATACGCGAACAAAAACTTAAGATTGGACAGATTGCAAGTTTATGGGTTCGACTACGACTACACATTGGCACATTACTCGTCCGATTTGCAGACTTTAATATATGAACTTGCAAAGCAGCACATGGTTAATGATGTTAGTGAGACCGATTCTTTCTTTGTTTTCACTTTTGAGTCTTTTCTGACTCTTCTCATTCCTTTCTTTCAGCTCAAGTACCCAGAACTTTGTATGAAATTCAAATACGATCCATCTTTCCCCATTAGAGGCCTCTACTATGATAAGTCAAAGGGGTGCCTCATGAAGCTGGATTTCTTTGGTTCAATTGAGCCAGACGCATGCTACTTTGGTCGACGCAGGGTACTACACTGATATTTTATCTTATT
>JANTPZ010002259.1:0-20281 GCA_025593235.1 Vachellia pachyceras
CCTTAATCGTACTTTGGGCAATAATTTTGTAAAATACTATAAAATTCACTGAATTTTTCTAGACTCTGGTTTTTGGTCTTAGAGAACTCCTGATACCTGAAATAAATATTTTCAATCATCGAATCTTTAAAATTCCATAATTATCATCCAGACCGAATTTCAACAATCAGTTGAATCTCTGGTAATCAGTGAGTTCTGCTCTATCTTTTGGGCATCTGTGGATTTTTCTGACTTTTGGTCAACTGTTTGACTTTGACTTTGACTTTGTCAAATGACCAAAATGCCCTTACACTTTCTCTTAATTACCAAAATGCCCTTTCACAGTCTAACTTTCATGATTTCATATTTTGCCCTTAACCTTTTGGCCCTTGATCTTTTGGTTTCTAATTCTTGAGGCAATATCTTAGAGGTCACCCATCATGAAATTTCTCTAGGGTGAGCACGCTTAACTTTACTATTCGTACCGAGTTTCATCCACTAGGCCAAATCTGATTCTGCTACTTCCGGCCCAACAGCGTCAACTTTTTCCGTACTTTCTATCCGTGGCCTCTACTTGATTTTGGACTACTGGTTTAGCCATTTTTATCCAATGACCATACTGCCCTTGGTCTTTATACTTAATGACATTTATGTCCCTGGCTTATATTCTTAGAAATCTCAAAGCCTTAGGATTAATCTGACCAGGGTCTCTTAATTCCACTGACATCTCCTTTTTCTGTACTTTTATTTATGGGCCTTGTCTTATCTTATAACCATCGATTTGGCCTCTATGTTGGCTTACAGAAAAGGTGGATATTACATAATCTTCCTTTCACCCATATATCATTTTGATATATATATCAACCGCTTTCCTAACATAGTACCTTGTATCGCATCTATCATGATAGTAGGATGTACGTTAAGGTAGCAGTCATTGAAGTATACCTCCATGATAACGTCAAAGTCAAAGGGCATAAATAGAAATATTAATTTCTTGGGACTCACACAGCAACGAAGTAGGGATCCATTCACTTGCTTCCCTTTTGCGGTTTTATAACACATGTGGTATGAATCACATGCTACGGTGTTTCTCTTACATTATAAGAGCGTACATCAGTTTTGAAACATTCTATTAAAACCGTACAAACTTTTAGTCTAGATGTTCCCAACATCTAAACCAAAATTCTTCTATGTCTCATTCTCATATGACATCAATATTGAAGAATTCGTTGTCTGGTAATAGGCATCATAGGAGCGAGTTCCCATGATTCGATCCATGTTTTATAGTTATATACATTGGATCTCATCCCGACATGCTACACAGTTGCCAAGGCGACAAGATTTGTATTTCTTCTCTACCATATCAACATTCTTGCTACCTTATTGGTGAATACAAGTGTCTCATCTTTGTATACTCCTCCTGAGTATCAAAGGCGGTAGCTCGTGTGAGAGAGCCTACCTCACCTGCCTATACGACATACTAGACATTGAAACTTGTACGCATACATATGAATTTAATCATAAATTCAATATACAGTATCTGTAATTTTACATTTTACGCATACCAGTAGCCCTTACATGTTTCTCAAATATTTCTTTGGTTGTTGGTTCAGTCAGGGGATCTGCGACCATACTCTTGGTTGAAATGTGTTGTACATTTATCACTTTCTGTACTACATAATTTCTCACAAAAATTATACTTAATATTAATGTGCTTTGTCTTGCTATAATATTTGGGGTCTTTCTTGTAGGCCATGTCTGCTATATTATCACAATATATTAACACAGGATTTGTACTCTCATTCATAAATCCAAGGTGTTCAATAAATCCCTTCAGCTATATAGCCTTCTGCATTGCCGTAGTGCAAGCCACAAACTCAACTATCATAGAATGTAGAGCTATGCACGTCTGCTTCTTGTTGCTCTAACATATGGCGCCATTATTCAGCAAGAAGGTATAACCTGAAGTTGACCTTCATTCAACTTCGTCTCCGCCTACATTAGTATTGGAGAATCCAAGAACCACGATTTACTTCCTTGATAAGTTAGTGCATAATTCGTTATGCCTTTTAAGTATCGCAGAATCCTTTTCACAGCTTTCTAATGCTGTTTGCCAGGATTTTACTGGAACCTACTTACCAGTCCAACTGCGAAACAAATATCTGGTTTTGTACACATTACTGCATACATTAGACTTCAAACAGCACTAGCGTAAGGAACTTTTTACATTCTCTTTTTTTAACTGATTCAGTCTTGGGACACATTTCAAGATTCAGGCTAACTCTAATAGCTACAATGGTGTCTAAAGGATTGCAGTCACTCATATTAAATAGCTCGAAAATTTTCTTAACTTAATTCTGATCTTGTGAAAGAGATAGAATTCTCTTTGAACGATCCCTTTGGATTTTAACTCCAAGTATATATTCTGCTTCTCCTATGTCTTTTATCTCAAAAATTCGATGACAGCCATTCTTTAAAAGCTAAGATTGAATTTAGGCTATTTTCGGCCAATAGAATATCATCTACATATAATGACAACATCACAAAGTTATCATCAAATTGCTTAATGTAAACGCAGTGGTCTTCTTTAACCATTTCAAAATTGTATGAGGTTATCGCTCTGTGAAACCTCAAGTACCACTGTCTGGATGATTACTTCAGTCCATAAATGGACCTTTTCGAGCTTACAAACTTTCCTCTCTAAGCCTTTCTTTACGAAACCTAATGGTTGTTCCATATAGATTTCTTCATCCAAGTCTCCGTTTAGAAATGCAGTTTTCACATCCATTTGATGTAACTCCAAATCTAAACAACTTACCATTGCCAGAATCAATCTTATGGAATTAAAGCATACAACAGGTGAGAAGGTGTCCTTGTAATCGATACCTTCCTGTTGTGTGTACCCCTTTGCTACCAGACGTGTCTTATACTTATCAATTGATCTATCGACTTTTTTTTTGAGAACCCACATGTTCGCAATGGCCTTTCGACCTTTTGATAGATCAACAAGTTCCCAGACTTGATTCTTTTTATTGAATCAATCTCTTCTTCCATTACTTTCTTCCATTCATCATTGGCAGGACACAACAAGACATCTTTTACAGAACATGGCTCATCATATTCATCCGGAGTGACCATGAGTGCTTCCCCCTCTATTGAAAAATGTCTCCTGGGTACATTTCCCTTGTCACTTTTTCTTGCAGAAACCTCTTGTCTCTTTCATTTCTCATGCCTTGGCCTTTGTAAAGACCTTTTTGAGCCTTTTAATCTCCCACTCAGATCGATATATTGAGATGATTGGGGATCATTAGATTGATCTGCACTACCTTGCATCCCTTGATTCAGTTTCAGTTACTGTTCCATCTTCGTTTTTGCCAATGAAAACGTATCCTTTTGATTCTTTTGAGTATCTTATAAAGATACATTCTTTTCCTCTAGGACCCAATGCCCGAAATTAGGTCTCATAACTATAGAATTTAACCTCCCATACTTGTGGGAATCATTATGAACGTAAGTGATCAACCCCCAGGGTCTTAAGATACTTAGATCTGGCTTGTGTTTCAAGCATAACGCGTAGGATATGGAAGTAACTGCTTTTAAGGGTACACGGTTAAGTATAAAGGCTGTTGTTAATAAAGCATCACCCCAATACGAAATTTGCAGGTTTGCTTGAGCCATCATCAACCTAACCATGTCTAGAAGAGTCCTATTTCTTCTTGCAAACACTCCATTTTGTTGCTGAGTGCCAGGGATAGTTAGTTACCTAATTATCCTCTTTTCTTCACAGAGTTCTTTGAATTAATCAGATAATTATTCACGACCTCAGTCAGCACATAATACTTTAATTTTATGTTCTATTTGATTCTCCACCTCATTCATGTGCTGTCTAAAACTCTCTAGTGTTTTAGACTTATGTGAGATCAAATAGACATTGACCATATCGTGAAAAGTCATCAGTAAAGGTAATGAAGTACCAAGCTCTGTGCCTTGCCCTCACACTCATGGGACCGCATATACTAGAATGGACCAAATCCAATGGTTTTTCAGCTCAGTTCCTATATCAAAAGGTTTTCTAGTTGCCTTGCCAGCTAAACAATTTTGACATAAGGCCATCTCCATGTTTGGAGTTCACTAGCAAACCATCTTTTGCTAGTTTTATCAGTCGATTCTGGTTTATGTGCCCTAGTCTAGCATGCCACACATTCATATCAACAGTTGTATTTGAAGAACTAACGAAATAGTCATGCAAATTAAAATCACCAATAACATCTATTACAAAGAATTTTCCTGAAAGGAAAGCCAAACTATAAAAGGTCTTGTTGCTAAAAATGTCTGCAACTTTGCCATGAAAATTCACGTTAAACCCATAATTCAAAAGACACAGTATAGAAACTAAATTCTGCCAGATGTCTGGTGTATGAAGCACATCATACAAGATTAAGGTCTTTCCACCACGCATAGCTAGTCTGCATGTGTTTATGCCTTTAACCTCGATTCTTGCATTATTGCCAACATAAAGCCATTTACAATGATGCAGCAACCGACGGTAATCCACGAAGGATTCTCGATCCTTCGTTACATGGTCTGTTAAGCCTGAGTTAAGAATCCAAGAAGATGATACAGGTTCAGTAAAAAAAGAAGTGTTGCAACATAAGAAATGTATGAATTCACATAATTCACTAGTACCTTTTCACGGTCATTCCGCTCAGGGCAATCCCTTGTGAAGTGACACATCTTCTGATAGGCATAGCATTTGACCTTATTCAGATCAACTTTCTTCTTGTTGCCTTTAGTGCCCTTCTTCTTAAAGTGCTTTTTGTCCCTCTTGAATTTAGGGACTTCTTTCCTACCCTTTCCGTGAAATTTCTTGCCCTTCTTGAAATTGGGCTTAGTATTGGAAGGACCTGCTTTCTTAGTGTAATAGGCATGCCCAAAAGACTTGTAAGCTTCCAGGCATTCTTCTTCCAACTCAAGGTGCTTTACAACATCATCAAAAGTGACGATATTGTCATTATGGGTGAGGTTTACCCTCATGAGTTCCCAACTACATGGAAATGACCTGATTACAGCCTGCACCTGCTGTTTATTAGTCAATGCGTGTCCAGCTTCCTAGAGCTCCCTAATCATGTTTGACATATCTCGCAGATGTTGCTTCATGGGTGTATTACCCCGAAGTTGTATGTGTCAAACTTGATTGTTAGCCTTCTGAGTTTAGTGGTTGAAGTTCCACCAGACCTTTCTCTGAGGGCCGCCCATATGGCGTGTGCAGTGGGATGCTTCTCATACTGACACATTAGGTCATTCTCCATTATGCTCAGCAGGGTGATTCTTGCAATGTTGTTTTTCTTTTCCCTTGCCTGGTATAACTCTAGGTTCCTCCTGTGCTGGGTTGAAGTCCCAACTTCAAGTTCCACCAGAACGGTGGTCAGTAGCTCAAGGGCCTCTTGCTCTTCGAATATATGCTGCACTTTCCGGTGCCAGATGTCCCAGTTGTCACCGTTCATCTATCCCCTTTGTTCAATTCGGCAATAATACCTTTTGTTGCCATTTCCAAGTCTGATATGACAAGTTATTGTGTTAACAAAATGTTTTCTTCAATGCTGAGTTTTTAGCATATATATATAGCACATCACAGAATACAATGTCTTGTACTTATATCATTCTTGACAAGTGGATAATTCCATCGCTAGATCTACAATAAGGAGAATACGTTTTTATCTCCCATCACACAAACACTAGCGACTACGTTATTTTCTTTCAGGAATTATGTAAGCACTTGTAAATCGTTAACTTTTAGAATTCTCATTTTCCAAAAGCTCCCACTTATAAAAAGGTGTATATTGCTGACACATTTAATTAAGTACAATAAACATTGATAATGATTTGCAATACGAAACGTGTCACATTTCATAATTCATAAAGGCTTAATAGTAATTCACATCCTGTTCTGAAATCATAAATACATCAATAAGAGAAATAAATGGAAATACACACAATTGAAAGGTGCAATTTAACTTTAGACATTTGCAACGCAAAAGTCGACGATTTGTTTCCTTAGTCTTCTAAAGTATTGATTTTTATTCAGCATAAATCTCATTGTTCTCATTACTGCGTCAACCCACATGGTTGTTAAGAAGGTTAAAGTGAATGTGCCCGCAGCTCTGACTGCCTTACAGTACTTCATCATGACATTCACATAAAATTCTGCAGTCTTATTATTAGTTATACTGTTGGCATAGTTAGTGATGATGCCATAAATGATTTTTATATTCTTGGATCTTGCCATTCTCATCACATCATACTCGGCTATCGTCGTAGCCATGGTGGGAGAAAAGGGTTGGTCAATCTCCTCTTCGTTACTTTGTTGTTCAAAATTAAATGAGAACGAGGATTTAAGACCTGGGTCTAATAAACCTCTTGGGATACTTCATGACCCTACTCAACGTTTTGCTCAGGATCCTTATATGGATCCTCTTCTGGGTCCTTTTCAAAATCATCCTGCGGATCCTCTTGAGGCTCTTCCTCAGGATCCTCTTCTTCCGGGTCTTCCTCAAAATCCTCTTCAACTTATTCAGGATTCTGATTAGAAATATTGTTATCCATGTATTCAAAGTGCACTGATCCATAAGACAGTTCTTCAGTGCTATCTGAAATTTCTTGCTTCATTTAATTTTTTGAAAAGAAATGAATTTAAAATCATTATTTCGAAGAAATTTTCAAGAAATCTTAAGCTAAGCACTGATTTTCATCAAAAACAGATCCTAAATTGCCTGTTAAAGAAGGCAAATAGCATATCAAAATAAAGATCTTGAATTTTAGGATCTTTAGGAATAAACCGCGTCTCATTTGGAGGTCTCATACGTTGTCACGCACCCTGAGAAGATCAAATACTAAAAAATTCAAAAAATGGGACGAACCCTACTCTTGGGTGTGGCGCGTGTCATACACGCGCCGCGTTGGAGCCACCAGAACATCACGCACGCCGTCATTTTGGACTCCACTCACCGCAAGAGTTGGATGGTGTGGTCCACGTCTCCAGCTGACGCGCCACATGGCCCTTTCCAAAATTTTTTTTTTAGATTGGGCCTCTCTGGCCCAACCCCAAAAAAAATTTTTATTGTTGGGCCTCTCAGCCCAAAAACCGTTTTTTCGGATTGGGCCAGAACAAAATTTTTTATTTTTTTATTAGGCCTCTCTGGCCGAACCTCAACATTTTTTTTGTATTTTCATTTTTTTGTTGTTGGATTGGGTTGACCCTGGCCCAACCATTTTTGGGTCGGGTTAACCTACCCGCCTTTGACCCAGTTAGCTGCCCTGAGCCGCCGTGATTTTTTTTTGCAAAAAAAAAACAGGAGAAGGTCCCGCGTGGCTTCGAACCCACGACCTCATCTCTCCTCAACCGTTTCCTGACCGCTCAGGCTGGTGGCACCTTTTGTGGATTGAAGATCTGAAAAAATACTGAAATAATCCAAAAAACATTCCAGCTGGCGGGTTACTCGACCTGGTTTCCACTACGCATTGTTATCATCGCCGTTACTATTCATCCAATGCATTTTTCGGCCATATCTTCACCGTCTGAAGTCCGTTTTGCATGTTCTTGATGTCTATCTCTTCGTTTTGATGAGCTCTACATGATGGCATGCATTTGAAAGCCTGGGTCTTTTCAATTTTCTCAAAAAAAAAGCAACAAAACTTGTAACACGTTTTCTTCCATAACTCCGTCGTCAGGTGTCCGTTTTTGACATTCTTGATGTCCACGTTCTTGTATTGAAGTGCTCTACCCCATGGCATCTTTCTAAGCCTAAAACACTTGTTTTATGAAAGAAAAAATTTTGGTTCCCCGCTTGGTTATTCGTTTTCTTCGTCCATTTTCTAAAGGCTTATGATTTATATACATAATTCATATAGGCATACACACAGATAACAAAATGGTAAGCAACAAAGGAAACCAATAGTGAATTCAACCAACATGCTTGCGTAACTCATATGAAATACATGCTTAAACAGTAAGGGAATTACAACAGAACATGTATGGTAAGCAAGGGATCATATTAATGGACATACTTTAATCATACACTCAAATTTTCATGATTAAACTAGTAAAAAAGTTCATATCTGTGCGGAAGAGAAATGCCTCAAGAACCTAATAGCTCTGATACAACTGAAGTATTTCGAACGTACCTGGAGATGCTGAATTACGAATCTGTAGATACCCACGTGGAATTCAGATCACAATGGTGGATCCAAACACCAGACACAGCAAAAGCATCGAAGGCAAGAGGAGAGGAAATGAGGAGGGTTCTCTGCAAGAGAAAGGGAAGGGAGAAGACTTGTTTTCTCCGTGCGTTATGTCTACCCACTTTGGGGAACCACTTTCCCATATAATAACTTCCCCACAAGAGTCCATATTTATGCATTCGACCCAGCATATGGATTTGGGCCTAATCCATCAAGGGTGGCCATATTCCAACAAAACTTCTTTGCCTTAACACTTTTGTGACTTTATGCATTTTCTTTTATTTTAGTTAAAGGATTTTTATGTATATATGTTTTCCATTGGTTCTTTTTTATTCAAACAAAAGGGGTTCTTAAGTTCTTTCTTGATGTGTGCGCACCTTGCCTAGTCCTATTATATATATTTGAATACACACACAGGTAATGTATGTGCGCCTTATCCCTTCCATAATGAATGTGTAGGTGTGTAAGTGTAGCTGTGTAGGTTTAGGGGGTGCGTGTGTTTTAAGTCATTTTTTGTTTATTTTATTATTTGAAAAAAATAAAACAGTTATATATATGTATATGTGTATATGCGTGTACTAGTTGTGTAAAAATAATTTCCATTAGGTGGGGATGCATATATATATATATGTGATATGTGTGTGTATATGTGAGAGTATATGTGTGTCAGTGATTAGGTGTGTATGTTTTCTTTCTTTCTTTTTTTTCTAAATGTATCTAGTGTTTGTTGTGTATGTATATATGTGTATGTGAGTAGATAGTACGTTTTCTTTAAAAATATATATATAGATTTTCTTGATATTCTAAATTTAAATACCGGAATATAAATTTATAATATTATCATTATTTCCACTACTTTATTTTTATTACTATTATTATTTTTTCCCTCTCAAACAACATGTAAAATTATAAGGGAGATTGTATCATATAAAATTTTTTGTCTAATATGAATAAATAAGAGCTTATATATTTTACTAATATGTCGGTGTAAATGGTAGTTTTATGTATTTAGACTATCTTTGAAGCAATTTTTAGAATAGATTAATTAGTATAATGATAGAAATTATTATATGTGATTTTTGTATACTCTCATTGAAAACCTTAGAGTAACTTTTGTGTGTTTACCTGTAAGCTAGGGAGTAGTAGGTAACTCAAAATATTATTCCATATACTTATGAACCACATATAATTAAATTGTGATTTAACTATATTTTATGAATTTTGGACTGAATTATATAGATGTAAATATTTAAAGTTTACATTATGTAATTTGGCATGTAAATTCTTTATAACTGCTGTGGTGGTTGCATTGTGATTGGATAAGAGTAACGCGAACAAATCTGTAAGATAAGAATTTTATCATGTGATAAGCTATTTCTTGATGTACAGTGGATGAAATTTATCAGGGACCCTTTATCTGTATTTTTGTTTGGTCAGGATTGCATTGGAAATGTGAAATATGCAACGTTCATGAACTCGGACCTGACCAGCCGAGTCAAGCTGGAAACCAACGACTCGACCGCTATCCGGTCCAAGTTGGGATGAACCCGGGTTATGGAGACTTAGTCCAACTCGGACCAACTCACCATAACCCATTAGTAACTCAGTCAACTCACCGAGTTAGGGGGTCAACCGAGTTACATTTAAAAAAATAGAGCAAAAGGGAGACAGTCAAGTATTGATCGGTAAAAAGAGGATGATGATCGAAGACCGCCAAAAACAGAAGGAAGACATAAAAAAAAGGACAATGAGGTTGTCAGCTGTTGATGCCAATTTGAAGAGAGAGGACGTCGGTCGGAGACAGCAAAAAAGAAAGACCACGTGGTCGCCGGCCACTGATGCCGATTAAGAGAAAGAGGTCAAATCTTCCTCTCATACAACAGTTGGTGCTTCGTCTATCACCCCGCTTTGCTTCTCTGCCTAATCACAGTTGTCCCATACTTGAACTCCACTCCGAACTCATGCTTTGAAATCTATAACTTACTTGCAAGAAGGGAAGGAATTTCTTAGCAAGAGAAGCAATATCGTCTCCTTTCAGTCTTCGATCCACCGTTCGATCTCACCTTTTCATTTTCCCCTCTCTTTCCTTTTTCTTTTGCTCTCTTCCACACGCATATACTGTAAAGAGAGGTGATGTGATTGTTGAGTGTTGTGAGGAGATGCAAAGAGACAGAGTGACGGCGCTTGTGACACATGATTGTTGAGTGTTAATGGGAGGGGAAAATCAAGTGGATCGATAAGAAAGAAAAGAAGGAAAGATAAAAATTTTCACCGGTTAATAAAATTCTTCACCAGTCCTATACATCCATCGGCACAAAAATACCTTTTTTGCCTTTTAATTAATCTGCTTGTTTCCAAGAATTTTATTAAGCAAGTCCCACCACTAACTGGCCTCATGATGAAGTATTTGAACGTACTTTCACTGGTTTGATCCCGGTTTGACTCCGATCTGACCCGCTAACCCTTAGCCCATTACCTTCTTCGGTTCAGTCACCGGTCCGGTTTCCTGTACATTGGAAATATGTCACACCTCCTCGGTTTTCATTTAAGGAGGGGAGTCGTAGTCCCATACTTGAGCTCTACACCTTTGACCGAGTGTTTTTTTAAGAAACTGGTGAGTTTGAGATAATCTAGTTATATGGATAAGTTTCTGTTGGACTATGTGTTAGCCTATAACTCCAATCAGCAGAATAAGGATGGATGGTATTATAAGGTGGTTGCATATTGCATAATTATACATTATTTGTGATGATGATATCAAGTTACATAATTATGAATAAATATAAAATTGTTTATATGATGATCTTTATATATACAAATGTATTTGTAACTCAATTTCTCCTTTTCAATTATATATTGTCTACTTGTGTGTGGTAGGAACTTTCAGTAGTTATTGAGATGTGGAATCTCCTCCTATTGTATTAACATTTTTCAAGTGATTGTTCTAGTAGACAGCAATAGAAGGCACATATGGAATTAGCCTTGTTGGTTTTCTTGTGCCCTTAAGCACATGCTATAATTTTAAATTGCCATGACTTTAATACTATCGCATTTTATTTCTATCTACTTTGATATTTTGGGAGGATTTAGATTGATATTAGTGTTGTGGATTTTGGCTGGATTGATAATATGTTTTGATGAATTAAAATTGGAAATCCTCATTATCCATACATGGGAAAATTTTGTTAAGCGTTTCGGTTAAAAAATTTGGGGTGTTACATATAGAATGTTGATGTAAGTATGGCACCCCACATCCAATATGTTCAACATCAATAAGGCTATGAAGGTGATTAGCGTTAATATTAATTAGCACATTAATCGCTTATATTACAAGTATAAATATGATGACTATGATGCACCTCACTATAAGCATGCTAATCATGATCACCATGGATATGTCGGTTTTTATGTGCATGTTGAGCATGTCAGTATGAGCATGTTTACTATTGCCAATATAAGTATGTAGCTCACTATGATTGCACCAATGGTAGTTGATACAAGTATGTTGATCATTATCAATGTGGAGAAGATGAGTGCTATCAAGATGATGACTCTAGCCTCCTTCCACATGCAATAGAAACAAATTACAAAAGGCCTGAAAGACATTGTCAAGATGAAGAAGCACTTGAGTTTTTTGTAGATATTTCTTTGTTTTTTTTGCCAGCTTTTTGTAGATATTTCAAAGTTGATGAAAAGTGACACATGGCTGAAGTTAAATTTTGCTAAGAGTTGGATATATTAATGAACTCGTGTTGAGCAGTTTCACAATGAATTGAAAAGGGAATGGAAAGAGAGATTTTCCCATATAAGGACGTTCATAAAGGATGAAATTTATTTTTTAAACCTAGAAGATACAACCATAACTCCAATGAAAGTATTGTCCCTAGCTCTTATGGAGTCCACGATGAGCATTGAGATAACTATGCTTGCACCTGTCCCACAAGAAGCACCGTTAGGCCTTCTAGTGACTTAAGTGAGTGAGGAGTCTAATCTTATCATTAAAGCTAAAATTTTGTTAAGCAATGATTAGGTTCTTTAATCAATTTAAGTGCAAATTGCTACTTCTCAAATTGTACTAGATGAGAATCAACTTTATCATGGTACAACTCCACCTCATGTGCAGGCTACATTCCTAATGTCATTGCACTGCTTAAAGTATCATTACATGAGTATCTTATCTATTGGAAAGACTTTCTTGATGTTCTTAGTGATCAAGCCATGCATTCTTTCCATGCCATTCGCTTTTGTTATCTTACTTGGTGGAAAGGTTTTGTAGATGTTCATTGTCATCAAGCTAGTTACTCTTGCTATGGTTTTCTCTTTTGCTACCTCACTTATTGGGAAGGGTTTCCAGGTGGAAGTGCCACACTAAAACCCACCCTCCCTTCCCCAGCTCTATGCCTTCCTTTAATTTGTTAGGGGTTGAATCCTTCAAGCGGGGAAGAAATGATAGGATATGAAATAATGATTGATTAAATTTTTAAATATTTAATTTATTTATCATTATGAAGAAATATTTGGGTTTTTATATTGAGTTATTATTATCTTTTATCATTAAGTTTGTTTTTACATTTAATTCTATGTTTCTAGAACTAAAATATTTTGTCATTAATTTCTAGGGTTAGACTGAGGCCTATAAACAATATCACAATTCTTTTGCTTTATACATTTGATGATTTGAATAATATTAATTTTTCTTCTCCTCTAACTTCTCGCCTCTCTCTTCGTCTGGTTTTCCCCCCTTCTTACTGTTTTTCCTCCTCTATTCTTCTCTTTCCCCATATCCCCTTTTCCGTCCTGCATCACAAAATGATCCAATTGGCTTGATATGAGATTATGCTTATTGGACACCCTTATTTATCTTTTCTTTATTTCGAAAGTATTTTTGTGTCTTTTCCGAAACAGAAATTACATAATAAAATATTCATATTTCACAGAATTGCTAAGAACAAATTTATTACTACGTTCTACACATTTGTTTGTCTTCATTAACGGTAAAATAAGAGCTGGAATATGCAAACCTTCAGGGTGCCACATCCCATTTATTTAATTTATTAATGTAGTGTCACTTAACTAAATTGCAGCAATACACACACAATTTTGTTTTTTTTTAAAATTACTTAACCTTTGGCTTCTTTGTTTCTTCTGATCTCTTACTCCTGGGTTGTTCTTGATTGTGGTTCAATATCTTTTCTAGGTCCAAGCTTCTCCTCAGAACAGTAATCTCCCTTACATAATAATGCATTCTGTCTATAATCAATGCAAGGAATAGAGAGAACCCTGCAAAATTGATTGCCTTTATATTTGAAACTTCAATATGGCTCATGATCTATGGCATATGAAGGAATTGTAATACTATCTCTAGAGTCTAAATAACTAATTTTGGTGTGTCAAATAAATTGGTTATGTTAATTATTTATAAAAATGAGTTGACTTCCTAAAAGAATATCTTTCGTTATGATTATCATTGATGAAAACTCTTAAATGTGTGCAATAAATAGAGATATTTTAAAGAAAAAGCTATAAAATTGCAAGATAAAGTAGATTAAGATATTATGTTTATTACTAAGCATGCCCTCGACTAGTTCTTATGTTTAATTAGTACTTGAGGGAGTAATAAATTTGGTTATTTCATTAATCAATGTGTCACATCAACAAAATTCATAGTTCATATAAAAGCAGTCTTATATAAGATTAATCTTTTTCATTTACACATGTTTAAGAGAAATTAATTTTATTTCATTTGAAGCGCATGCATTTTTTTTAATTTTGAAAATTTTAAAAATTGAGTATGAACAATTTATCGGAGCTGTCTTTTGATTCTTTTTTGACGTGCATTAATTTCATTTAAAGTTTTGATCCTTCATAACTTTTTCTGAACGAAAATAAAAAAAATTATATTAACCCCCTTTTGAATTTTGATTATGTAGAATTTTCATTAACATCCATGTTATTTTTACAACTTAAAAAACATAATTTACCAATTAAAAATGAAAATTAAAATACAAAAAAAATCTCACAAGTTTTACACCTTTCACTAAACAAGACAAATATGTATTTTTTAAAAATTTTAAGATGGCGCTTATAAACCACAATACTCTTTCATGTTCTTATAAAAAATATATAAATGTTCTAAAATAATGACTTTAATGATTTCCATTGAAAATTGTGCTTTATGGAAACCACATTAATATGCTCAATTTCATATAGATAGTTTAGAAAAAAATAGTTATTCCCTCTTGTCTTTAATATTATAGCTAGATAATTAATTTGTAGAGATTAAAAATTTAGTTAAATTAGTTATTTGTAAAAAAACACGTTAGTTTCTTTAAACTATCATTTTTTGCATTGAAACTACCAAAATGGATTGACCTCCTATATTTTATACAATATGTAATCCCTAAACTAACTCCTATATTATAGATGGAAATGAGTATAAATTAAAGGATAAAATAAAGGGAAAATCCCATATAAAGCTGTTTTAATAGGGAAATTTCAAGTTAAGTTGTTAAATTTAATAAATCCATTGTTGAGTCATTGACTCAATTTAAAATTTCAAAACATGGGTAAAATAACTTTTCTACCCTTTTCTAATCTCATCTCCCATCTTAAAAAGTTTCATTACTATATAACTTAATTTGTTCAATTAGTAAATATATATTTATGTCAATATTAATATATATTAAAGTAAAGTACGGTTAACTTAAAGGAAAAGATTTTTTTGGTATTATAAAAGTATCAATAAGAATAATTCAAGCCACGTGGCAGTATCAATAAAATGATTTTTAGTTGAATATTATGAATTAAATTATAGTCTTAGAAGAACTGGACTTAAATTTGAATTCTCAAACATCAAATGACATTATGAAAATATAAACGACTTATTATCTAGAATTTTAAGCCTAACAATGCAAGGGGGAAATACTAACTTAAAATATATAATAAAGAATCCTTATATTAATTGCTATCACAAGACAAAAATTTAGATATACTTGCAACTCGACGTACATGTTTGAAAATTATCAAATTCAAATTTGTTATTCACAAGGTATTAAAAAATTTATTTTGGAAGAAATGATTTTATAATTGGCACTTTAAAACAAAATATCATTTTTAAAATTTTAAATGTTCATAATTGACCTAAAAAGTCAAGATTATTGAATATCAACCCAAAAAATTAAAAAATAAATTAGATAAGGCATATACACGATGTAGTCTATTTTATTCATTTCTCTTATTTTTTTTCTCATTTTGGTGGGTGATCTCAAATTTTAATTTATATAATATTTAGATATTTGTAATTATTTTATTTTGATGGAAGGAGAAAACTGTCTTTTTCCTCAAAAAAATTAAGAATTGCACTTGAACAAAAGAATATTAGAACAAGAGGCAACTTGAAATAAAAACCAAGAGAAAAAAATGAATATGTCAGGGGGATATTGATAGATATTATAAAATGAAAATATTAAATATAAATAAAATAAAATGTGGTTATGGAAATTACCTTAAACTCTCCCAAGAGGAGAGAGGAAATTAGAAGGGGCAATTAAATCATTTTATTCACATTTTGAAATTTGAAATTGAGTCAATAACTTAATTAGGGATTTATTGAATTTACCAATCTAATTTAGAATTTTTTCCTATTTCAAGCAACTTTATAATATGATGGGTAAAATTCAAACGAAAGAAGCAGAGGCATTTGTTTAGCCATGAAAGAAGCCTCCAAGAGACGTTGAGCTATGAGAACTTCATCGGTTTGGCTGAGAACGCCGATTTCGTGAACGCGCTTTTGAATGTTGGTTAACGTATAAAGCGTCGAGCCAAACACCAAAAGCATGGTGGCCGCCACCGTCTTGGTGACCAACGGTCCTCTTCCCTGCTTCAACAAGTCAAGCCCCTTCACCACCACTTTCCTTATCGGACTCCAAAACGAGTCAATACCAACACCATTTCCACCATCACAAGACCAAACAAAGGCTGGATCATCTTGTTTCTTCCACAACAATGTCCTCTGTGTCAATTATAATAATGTATGATGAAGAAGGATGGCGAAGAGAACGACAAGAAATTGTGAAAGGGGAAGTCTTATCAACACGTTAATATATATTGTGTTTTTCTTCCAATTTTTTTTTTTGGGATTCTACTTTTGAGTTTGACAGAATTTTATGTTGTGCTTTACGTGAGCTGGAAGAAGTAACTGCAACACGTCTGAAAGAATCTTTATGTTGTCCCCTAGTCAAGGGTAGTTGAGATCAACTAGGAGGGTCAATCATTATATTTCACACATTATTTATTTTAATATATTTTCTCCATTTAATTATCATATATTTTGCATATTTATTATGATAATTGCATTCATAGAAGAATTATAAATATTCTCTTAAATGTCCCTGATTGGTTGTCCATGCAGAAGAATAGATAAAGTAAGACCGGTATGACTTTGATAAGGTATGGAGATACGAGTCAAAATCATAGGTACTTGTAAGAGTACAAGGTGCTAGACCGATCCATTATGAGAAAGTTGCATGGATTAAGTCGTTATCTTATCTCATATGTAATCACGTCACAATGACCTTTGAACTGAGATCATCATGGATTCCTACATGAGAGTTGCTAAATTTTGACTTAGTCAAAAGTCACATTTGACCTGCTGATGATAAAGGTTATAATCAGGTTTAGGAGTCTTTCATGTGGAGGAATACGAGTGATTACGATGGGATTTGTCCCTCATATTAGTTGAGAGATATTATTGGGCCCTCGATGAGTGAGTTTGAAAAGTGTATGGTCATACTGTAACGAAAAGGAGTTTTTGTTTCTTTGATCAAATTACTCAGGGATCAAGAAAGTAATTGTCAGTGTTGGAATATGGACCACCCTTAGTGGATTAAGCCCAGAACACATCTTGAGGCAAAAGTGTTAATAAGCAAACTTGTGGGAACAAAGTTATAATTTTCCCTAAAAGTTTGAATTTCAAATTGTTATTTTACGTGGGAACTGTTTTTCCTTTATTGGTCGGTTGTTTTATTAATAATGAGAATGCCCATTATCTCACAACAGACCCAAGAGACACACAGAAAACTCCTTGCCCTTCATCTCTTCTCTTCCTGTGTGCATCTGTTGTGTAAACCTTCTTTGGATCCAAGACAATTTGTGATCCAGAGAGCATGTGGGTATCTACAAATTCGTAATTCGACATCTACAGGTACACCCCAAACCCTTCAGTGGTATCAGAGCAAATTGAGTTCCTGAGGCATTTCTTTTTTGTATATATATGAATTTTGCTAGTATATTCATGAAATTTGTGTGTATGATCAAAGTATGTCCATTACTGTGATCTCTTGCTTGTCCTACATGTTCTATGGCAATTTCTTTTACCAAACCAAGCATGAATTTCTCTGCGAACATGTTCACAAAACTCACAATTTCTTTTAACAAAAATTATGGGTCTCATAAAACATGCGTTTTAGGCTTATAAAACATATCCACAGTGTAGATCTCTTCAAGATGAGAACGTGGATACCAAGAACACGAAAAATGGACACCGGACGACGAAGTTACAGAGGAAAACATGTTATGACTTCTGTTGCCTTTTTCCAAAAAATGAGAAAGACCCAGGCTTATAAACTAGTTCCATTGTGTAGAGTCGTCGAAATGAAGAAATAGACACTAAGAATGCGAAAAATGGACGCTGGACAACAAAGTTACGAAGGAAAGAAGAAAATGGTTGTTGGGTCCGTCAGACCTGACCCATCCCTCCATCCGGCTCAAAGAGACCAACAGCTGAGGGAGCGAAACGGGTCAGAACCGAGTAGGTTAACCTGAATCGAAAATGGATTGGGCCAGGATCAACCCAAACCAAAAAAAATAAAAATAAGGGAATTAAGAATTGGGTCACGAGAGGCCCAATTCAGAAAATTCAAAAAAAAATTTAAAAAAAGAAGAAAGAAATGAGGTTGGGCTAGAAAGGCCTGAACCGTAAAAAAAGCGAAAAACGTATTGGGCCATATAGGCCCAAAACCAAAAAAATTGAAAAAAATGGAAGGAGAAAAACGCCCTGCCCAAGTTTCAAACCCATGACCACGGGATAGAAGTCCATCCGCCCAACCAGCTGAGCCAGAAGGAATTTCTGGAAAAACAAAACAAAAACAAATCTTCATAAAATATGAAAAATAAAAAAGGGGAAGAGGGCTGGTGGCACGTGACACCATGTGGCACATCTATAGGACACATTGACCACACCATCGAATTTGTCACAGCGCGTGGAAGACGACGGCAAGGCGCGTGTCAACAGTAGTGGCCTCCACGGTGGCACGTACATTTCATGCGCCACCCCGAGAGTGGACCTTGTCCAGTTTTTCAATTTTTTGAGAATTAATTTTCTCGAGGCGTGTGACGGCACATGGAGTATCGGAATGAGACGCGGTTTGATCCTAAAAATCCTAAAATTAAAAGCTTCATTTGGATATGCTATTTGCCTATTGTGATGATAATTCATGATCTGTTTTTGAAGAAAATCAATGCTTACTTAGAGATTTCTTGAAAATTTTCCAAAATGATAATTTTTTAAATTCATCTTTTGTTGGGAAAATTAAATGATGGAACAAGAAATCTGAGATAGCACTGAAACATTTTCTTAAGGACTAGTGTACATTGAATATGTTGATGAACATATTCATAACGAGAATCTTGAAACAAGAATTTGATGACGATTTTTTAGAAGGAACCGTTTAAAGAGGACCTTGGGAAAGACCCTAAGAAGGATCTAGAAGATGATCCTGATAAGAACCTTGAGGGAGGTCAAGAGAAACTTCAAAATGTCCACTCCGTCTTAAATCCTAGGTCCTCGTTCTTATTCAATTCAAAACTTCAAAGCTTAATAAAATCATATTAATCCAAATTAGAATTGCAAAATTCGAATTTCATGTTTTGAATTTCAAATTTGAATTTCAAGATTAATAAAGATTAATCTTGAATATCTTTTGAATTTTAAATTTCAAGATTAATAAAGATTAATCTTGAAGATCCCTTTTGAAATTCAAATTTCAATATTAATAAAGATTAATCTTGAATATCCCTTTTGAGATTTATATTTTAAGATTAATAAAGATTAATCTTCAATATCTTTGAATTTTGGATTTCAAGATTAATACAGATTAATATTGGATATCCTTTTTAAATTTGAATTTTAAGATTAATAAAAATTAATCTTGAATATCGTTTGCGATCTTTATTCAAATTTTAAAGATTAATGGCAGATTATAATGCTCTCCATGAGTTCTATAAATATAAGGACTCATGAGCAAGAGAGACATTGCAATTTGAATCTGATTATGGGTCACAAAAACCTTAGATATAGTGAGATGTGAGAAGCGCTAGCACGCTGCGATTGTTGGGAACTGTTCGCTTGGGTTCCGGTAGAGGGAGACGATCAGAAACATCGGCTCTTTGTGATCGAAACCAAGAACACGGAAGGTCATGGAACTTGAAAGGATCCAAAAGCAAGGAACGCTTCGAATTCTAAAAGCAAAAGGTATTGCTCTATCTCTCGGTCTAAACACCTTTGACATACAAAAATTAGAAAATTTTAAAATTTCGTTAAGTGCATGCACGTTCTAATCCAACAAAAAACTCATATGCAAAAGGTTCCAATGTGTAACATTTAATAATAGAAATGATATTATGTTAATAAGATAACACGTCTTTATGCAACACACGGGAATGAATTTTTTCTATTTTGTTTTGAAATTTTTTATTTTGACCATGTTTTTTTATTATTCTATTTAATTTTTATCATATGAACATTTTAATAATTATTATGATTAAGAAGAATTATCTTAAGCCCACACTTCCCAAGAAAACTAAGAAATAAAGGGAAGGCATGAAGTAAAGAAAAAAGTTTTGTGGAAAAAATAGTAAAGAGAAAAAGGATTAGGTCAAAAAAGGAGAAAAAATGATATATATAGATAAAATCCCAAAATTCAAAAATACTAAATAAGGCTTATAGACCTTATTAGAGATTTGATTGATAAAAATGTTAGGATAAATTAGAATTTGTATATTTTGG
>JANTPZ010002260.1:0-22015 GCA_025593235.1 Vachellia pachyceras
ACAAATGGATAGTGACACTGAGATTTGATACAATGATTTAGCGTTTCCAGGAGAGATACTGGAGACTTGATCAACATGCTTTAAAGATATTATATGATGACAATGTGTCATGCATAATTCAACTAAAAGGAAGATATGCTCTGAAAGGAATTAGAGATTATTTGCTTGACGAGAATTCAGTATACTCTATCAAGATAAAAAGATAAAGGTGATGTTTTTCAGGGGGAGTAAAAGTGACGATGTTATCATAAGGAGAAGTAAAAGTGATACCATTTCTAGGGGGAGAAAAGATCTTGCTGTACTCTTTTTTCCTTAACCAATGTTTTATCCCACTGGGTTTTCCTGGTAAGGTTTTTAACGAGGCAGCTTCAATATATGTTGTGTACTCTTTTTCCTTCACTAGGTTTTTGTCCCATTGGGTTTTTCCTAGTAAGGTTTTAATCAGGCACAACATTTGTTTATAGACATCCAAGGGGGAATGTTATGAAATTATACAAGTGTGGATGTCTATAAAGTGCTTTGGATTTCTCTTAGGATTCTCTCACTCTCAATACCAAATTTCATAACCTCCCATCCCTTATTATTCCCATGCTTAATGTTATACATCCCATAACTTCCTCATCAATGGTTTGTGAAGAGTTTCATATGGTTAATGCCATTATGTTTGCCTTCATTTCTTTGTAACTCTATGTGTACACTTTAATGGTTGTGAGCTTATAAATAGAGGCAATGTACAAGGTATTGAGTGGAATGTAATGAAATGAAAAAGGGCTCCTCTTTATTTTCCCCATCATCTTCCTTCTTCAACTACTCTCTTATATTTTTCATATATGCTTCCTTGCTTCTTCTCTCAATTTCCTCTTCTACTATTCTCTTCCTCCACTCTCAAATTCTCTAATTTTATAACAAAAATCAAATTATATAGGCTACCACTAATTATTTTTTCAACAAAGCGAAAGTAAAAGACAAGACTACAAAAAAAAACCCATATGACCCATAGCCAAATAGGCCTACAACTATGTTGTAGGTTGAAATACCTAGTTCAAAGGGTAAAAATCATCCAACGAAGTTTTGGCAAACCATCGAACTTCCAAATCAGCTTCCATAGGAATCAATATGCAATAATCAAATTCTTGAGACAATAGATTTATCAAGGAAGAAAGCAATTATGAAAGATGATGCCAATAGAGAAATAATGAATGGTGATGTCATATAGTCAAAGCAGGCGCATATCTAGCTCACATAAGAACAGTGTAAACATACACACTAAATATGCACATGCACGCCAACAATGAATTGCATGTACAACCTCATTGAACTAACTCAAGATGATGATTTTAACTTGACTATGAATAGGCCGTAAAATAGAATTCCACGCCACAAAGTAGCCAGCCTTTGTCCCACATACAACTTCCTCCAATGAAACATACCTATTCTTAGAAGGAGAATCAACAACCCTTTTTGAGCTCTAAGAACATCTATCATTGCTCTTCTCCACCTAATAATCTTCCATATCCTTCTAATCAGGACACTAACAACTTGGGTAAGATTTACTGGCTTATAAAGCGCTTTTAGCGTAGCAAAATTATAAATAACCTTCCTACAAATCCAGATTAACCAAGCCATACCAATTTCCAACCCATTTGTACAATCAGTGTTACACAATACAATATATCCAGCAACAGGAAGATTAATATTTCCTTTCTGAATATTCAGTCTAATAACCACACCAATGAAAGAACCTTGAGGCATAAATGAATTTTAATGGCTCGTTTGGTACGCAGAATTCATTTTGATGGATATGGAAATGGAAATGGAAATGGAAATGGAAATGTGGCTTAAAAGTATGTTTGGTATGTCATGGAAATGAGACATGATTTTTATATGAAAAGACCTAAAAGCCCTTCTAAATTAAAAAAAATCTTTTTTTTTTAAATTCCTGCACAGCTTCATCACCGTCGAAACCGAAGGAGGCAAAAATCATCGTGCATCGCCGTCAAGCTTCAACCTCGTGGGTCGCCGTCATTGGTTGCCTTTGTGGGTCGAAAAGGAAAATGCACAATTGCAGATCGAAGTCGCGAAGAGGAAGTCAGAGATCAAAGTTGCAGATTGAAGGCGAAGATCAAAGTTGCAGATTGAAGATGAAGATCAGAGATCGAAGTCGCGAAAAGGAAGTCGAAGATCGAAGTTGTCGTGAGTTGCTATCGTTGGTCGCCATTATGGTATAAAGGTGAAGATCAAAGTCGAAGGTCATAGCGTCTGAAGGTGAGCATCAGGGGCAAATGAAGAATTCCATGGAATTTTTCATAATTCCATGGGTTGTCTGGTGGAAGCCATTTCCATGGAAATGGCTGAAAATGGGTTCCCCTGGAAATGAATTCCAGGCCCTGATATGCATACTAAACAGCCTTAAAGCATGGAATTGATTTCCAATTCAATTTCCATCAGTGTAATTCTATCGTACCAAACGTCCCCTAAGGGCACGTTTGGTATGCAGGAATTGATGGCATGGAAATGGAATTGGAATTGAATTCCATATTTAATGAATGTTTGGTATGATTGAATTGAATTCCATCAAAAAGGGCTGATATCAATTCCATAGCCTCATGCATGGAATTACATAAATTTCCATAGAATTCCAGGTATAACCTTCCCACATCGTCGCCTCCGGTCTTTCTCTTCGATTTGCCTTGTGACACCAACCTCCGTCATTCTCTCTAGTGGGCACGCGACGACTTGACGGAGACGAACTCAATGCCGAACTCGACGGCGACTCGACGATGAACTCGACGGCGACGATGAAGTGCTCTTTTCTGTATCTTGGCATTGAGAAGGAAGTGGTGTCGCCTTCAAATCGCGAGCGACCCACAACAAAGGGGATTATGGATGGCTTTCTTGATCTTCAGATCGCGAGCAACCCAGAACGAAGGGGATTCTTGATCGTGAACGACCCAGAACGCTGGTCGTTTTCGAATTTTTCAGAAAAAATGGTAGGAGATCTCATCTGCGTTTTCGCAGGAAAAAATGGGTGCATGTGCCGATGTTTTCTAGAATAAGTAGTACACTAGCTTTATGCATGAGTGAGTTACGCATTTGCTATAGTTGAATGATCAGTGAGAGCAAGAGCTTCGTTAACGAGCTTATACGCCATTGTGTCTTCTTGGCCGAAAATCTTGCAGTGCCTAGCTTGCCATAGCTTCTTGGCCGATGTCAAGGTTTGCGCCGGAAAAAATGAACGCTGGTTGTTTTCGAATTTTTCCGAAAAAATGGTAGGAGATCTCATCTGCGTTTTTGCCGAAAAAAATGGGTGCATGTGCCGATGTTTTCTAGAATAAGCAGTACACAAGCTTTATGCATGAGTGATACGCATTTGCTATAGTTGAATGATCAATGAGAGCGAGAGCTTCGTTAACGAGCTTATACGCCATTGTGTCTTCTTGGCCGAAAATCTTGCAATGCCTAGCTTGCCATAGCTTCTTGGCCGATGTCAAGGTTTGCGCCGGAAAAAATGATAGGAGATCCCGTCTGTGTTTCACCGGAAAAATGGGTGCAAGTGTCTATGGAATAAGAAGGTAGGAGATCTCATCTGCGTTTTCGCCGAAAAAAATGGGTGCTAGAAAAATGGTAGCTTTCGCCGGAATAGAATGGAGGGCCAAATATTTTTTTTACATCACAAGGGCATTTCGGTCATTTTACATACAAATTAAGATTCAATTCCAAGACATATCAAATGTACTTTTAAACCATATTTTCATATCCATCTCCATTTCCATTTCCATCAAAATCAATTCTGTATACCAGATGGGCCCTAAGTTATAAAAGAAATACAGACCTCATTTCCACTAGTAAAATTTTTAGTGGGAGATTTCTTTTCCCATTTTTTTCAAGATTTAACTACTAAACTTTATATCCTTAACATGCCAGTATTAAATCAAAATAAGTAAATTTTATTGTTTGCTTACGGAATTGTTTGATTATAATATTGAAATAGACAAATCTAGGTATTTGATTATTAATTTATGATGAGAAATCAGTAATGAGATATTGAAAATTTTAAATTGTAGGATTTATCTATAAAAAATAACTACACCTCAAATATATAATTTTGAGTGTATACTATTATAATGAATGCGTTTAAATAATTAAGTATTTTTAATTAAATAACTTCTTTTTTACCCTTAGCTGATGACTTCATAATTGTTTTTTGCTATTGACCCTCCAAACAGTCCGATTCCTTCTATTTGTAGAGGCCATCCCTGAGAAGCTAGAATTATGGAATAACTATCCCTTTAATAGATCACGTAACGAGTTTTCTGGTAGTGATTAGAGTTCGAACCTGTAAAATCCTGCCACGCTCTATAAAGATTCCGGAGACTATTGTTCAAACTTGAAAGTCGTCTCTCCACTGTATATTAAAGCAACCGATTCCTTCTCAAAACAGACCAATCCTTACGTTGCGTGCCTCCGTCCTCTTCTAATCTCATAGGTATTTGCAGATTACCATCTGTATCCTCATGTCACTCTGAATTCTTTATCTTATTTGATTCCGAATATTCTTCGAGATCACGTTGGTTCCGTGAACCATCATGACTAGACAGCCTTATTAATTGCTGCTATTATTTTGTAGTGTTCACTCTTTACATTCATATCATATCTAAAGTATATTACTGTAATCAGAGATCTCACACTCCACGTTGCGATCTTTCAGAAGTGTGAGGGAGTAGGAGGACTTAGAACGAGGGCAGCTCCCATGGCTTCTTCAGCCAGTAAGTCCCGTCCGAATTTGAGGAGTTTTAGTTTTAATTATCTTGAATCTGGTTCTGCGAACTATTGAGCTTTATTTTTTGGGTTAGTGCCACCGATTGCCTGGTCACTTGTCTTTGGGTGTTTCTCCTATGACTTTTTATTTATTTTCATTGTTTTGTTTCTGTTTACCAGACAGCCTTTTCATTTCTCTCTATTCTTTGTTTCTCCCCGTTGCCACTATTAATTGTTTCTTGATCCAAAAAAAAAACTTTTTCTTTTCAACTGTTTAAGAGATAATGGGAAACTAACTGAAATTGTGGACATTTGACTGGTTGGTGACTCAAAATGTTAAACGGTATGAGAATTTCTCTGTACTTTGTTTCTCTCGGATATATGGTCTGGGACTACTGTTTATTTCTTAATGAAGTTTCCTTTCTGTCGGTGATGCGATCATTGTAAAGTGTAAACTAACGTTTTGGGAAATAACCGGTTGGAGACTCAATGTAAGATGGTGCAGTCCCCCCAAGCCGTAGACTTTCATACCCAACGATTAATTGAAATTGTAGCTTTTTAACAAATAAATTTTTTTATGACTTTCTCTTTATTTTTTCTTGATTTAGAGAATGATGCCTTTACTGTCTTGTTGATTTGGACTATCGCTAGTGTCTTTGTTTTGATGGTTAATGTATCCTGCATTTATGGTGGGGAGGAGAGGGTGGGACCAATTTTATTGCAACTGGGTTTGGCATCATAATCCTTCCTGCATTTTGTATGCAAGAACTATGAGCCTCAAACTTTTTCGTACTTTAGGTATTTCAGCGCAACTCGTCTAGATTCTATATTAGTAATATTCACGATGACTTGCGTATAGCCTTGACTTGAACTAGGTGAGTTGAAATCAACTCCATGTTTGATCTTCATGTTTACAAACGTAACCGTATCTACTTTCATTTAAGGCACCCAGGGAGCATGGAAATCAGGGATATATTCTCATGTTCATTAAAAAATATTTATTTTATCAAGATTTCATCTGATAAGTATCTCAACTTGATGTTAAAATTCTATACTTGCAGGTTTTTTACTATTTATTTATCTGTTTCTCATCGTTGAGTGCACTGCAAGGCCTCTCTATCCGCTTCCCAGTAAAGATACTGAGAAAAATAAACAGCCTCTGCAAACTTTTCGCCCATATAACATTGCACACCGAGGTTCAAATGGAGAGCTTCCAGAAGAGACTTCTCCTGCATATATGGTAAACTGACGAAATCTCTCCTTTTATCTTTTACATATCTGATTTGAAATTGACCAAAAATCATGTACCCAAGATTATTTGAGATGCCTCGATTTGTTGTCCCATCACTTATGGTTATCTTTTTATGTCTTTTGACCATACACTGCATGTAATGCTTTGTTTTAATCATGGAGTTCTAGTTATTTCTCAACACTTGCATAGTGATTTTTGTTCTCAAATCTCACAGAACCTACAATTATTATGCAAAATTTATAGGTGTTAGTGAGTAATGCAGGTAACATAATAAGATTATATATTCTATCATATCGACCTTTGTGCTATTTTCAGCACTTAGCTGTAAATAGCATCAAACTTAGACTTTGTTACAGGTCAGTAATGTTCAGGGGAGTAAATGGCCATTTGTCCTAGGATATAAATAAGGACCTATCTCATGAGTTATGTCGTTGCTTACCCAGATTTATGCAATGCCCCCCCCCCCTTCCCTCTTCATACCTATTGACTTTCATGTTATTAAGATTTAATATGGGCGGATGAGGAAGGGACTAAATTGTATGACTACGTTTGGACCTTATGGGACTAATCTCTTGGGGAACAAAATGAGAATCATTTGTTTGATGAATATATCTGCCTGAAATGAGTTTCCTTGCAGAGAGCTATTGAAGAAGGAGCCGACTTCATTGAAACCGATATCCTTTCTTCCAAAGATGGTGTTCTGATATGTTTCCATGATGTTACCCTTGATGATACTACAGACGTTGCAAAGCACAAAGAGTTTGCAGACCGCAAAAGGACATATGAAGTACAAGGGGTTAACGTTACTGGCTTCTTTTCTGGTATTATAGCCATTCTTTTAGGAAGCTGTCTTCCAAATATTCTCACTAAAAGGCTACTGGTATTTACTGCTTATACGCAAATGTACAAGCAAGGAATAATATCCCAAGTTCCAATGTTTTTTCAAGTGTATTTGTTCTTTATATGCATCATCTAGAAGTTCGTTTTTTTAAATAATTTAATTTTGATCGAATAACTATATAGACGAAATATGTGCAGTTGATTTCACATTGAAGGAATTGAAATCGTTGAGGTTGAATCAGAGGTATAAGTTCCGGGATCAACAATATAATGGTTAGTTTATTTTTACTGCCAAAAGCTTCTCATCCCCACCCAACCCACCCCACCCCACCCCACCCCACCCCCAAAAAATAATTATAAATTATTCTGTGATTTGTGTTCATTTGATGGTGTGACTAATACCATTATAACGAGAAATTTTTATTCATGGCATAGTTTCATATTCATTGATGGCATGCTACAAGGGTTCCGTAGTGAACATGAGGAAATTTTGAGCATTTTGTCGTATATAATAGTAGTTTAGAATACCTTTTTACTTTGAATATCTTTCAGGAAAGTTTCAAATCATTACTTTTGAAGAGTACATCTCCATTGCACTAGATGCACCCAGAGTTGTTGGAATATATCCAGAGATAAAGAATCCAGTATTTATCAATCAACGTGTGAGTATTTCTTTGAAGTGACCGATGAGTTTATGTTCAGACTTCAGAGAGCTAATCTAGCTTTCATCTAAGAGATGAATATATCAGGATCACCTGGGGTTCTATATTGTTTATTTGCATCAATGGTTTGCGTTGTTGGCATCGTGTACAATCAAGAAAGCTACCTCATATGCATTTGAAGATAGCACCTATAATTAATAAGTTGTATTTGATGGGATATAATATCAACTGCATTAATAACAAGATTGTTATTGTCCTTAATGGAAAGATCATACAATTAATAGTTTGGCATTCAACTTTCAGAGTTCTTTTAGATAATCTCTACCAGCGGCTCACTAAGTGGATAAGATTTACAGGTGAAATGGCCAGATAATAAAAGATTTGAAGACAAATTTGTGGAGACACTTAAGAAATATGGATACAAGGGTTCATACTTGTCAAAAGATTGGTTGAAACAACCTGCATTCATTCAGTCCTTTGCTCCAACTTCACTTGTATATATATCAAATCTGACAGACTTGCCCAAGATTTTATTAATCGATGATATCACTATCCCGACGCAGGACACTAATCAGGTATGTTATATCCTTGGTGGAGCTCCTTGTTTAAGTAATATTCAACTTATCTTCCTTTCTGCAAACTCTAGGATTGCATTGAACTAGTCAAAGAAGTTTGCTGGTAGTATGCAAAAATACTTATCTAAATTTCTTACGAACATAGACAACAGAACAATAAGCTTTTACAAGGAGAAAGCTTGATGTGATAGTCTCAGCTCTGACATGACAGCTAGTTGGCCATGAGATTTATGATTTGCCTAGAGGTTGAAAACTTCTGATGTATTCATGCAATCCATTTTGTCCGGAAATATGTGTAAAAGAACACTGCAGTTTAGAACAAGTTCTGATATTTTTATTTAAAAATTATTTTCCAATTGCAATCACCATACTTGTTTTGACATGTTTTTGTCTTGAAATTGTGGGTGCAGTTAAGGGGGGTTATTGGTATAAGTTGGAGCAGTGACAATGTAGGAATTAAATAATGTATATAAATTCAGACTTTTTGTGTCCAAAAGCCGTGTCAGTTTTCACTTTCATTTTTCGCCTTGCCATTCATAAAACTGTCCGCCACAGGGGATTTACTATACCTGTTGCATGATTTTATATATATATATATATATATATATGCTCCCTTGATTTTATCCAGTAATTGATCTATTTAAATCCTAACAAAATCGTACATATTGACTATCTGCAGTCATATTGGGAGATCACATCTGATAAATACTTCGACTATATAAAGCAATATGTTGTGGGTATTGGACCTTGGAAGGATACAGTGGTTCCTGCTTTAGGGAATTATTTGCAAACGTCTACTGATCTTGTTGCCAGGGCGCATGCCCATGACCTGCAGGTATTCTTTTTGTTTAATGGAAGTATTAACACGCATGTGCACATGTGCCTCGCTTCTTGCACATTTTGATGTTTAATTTCTGAGTCTCAATGCACTTGGGGAAAAATCATTACAAAAATAATACTAGGATTTGACTTTGACTACTAATTGAATCATTTTTCTATAAAGTTTTATAGGTGTGTTTTGAGGGCCTTGCATATTTCTTTGAAGCCGTTCATGTTGCCATCCGTCAATTATGTGACTGTTATTGCCAATTAAGTAATTTTGTAGCTAAATGATAATGTGCACTGCTATTTTCAACACTGCAGGTGCATCCATATACTTACCGAAATGAGAACCAGTTTTTGCATTTCAACTTCCATCAAGACCCATATGCGGAATATGATTACTGGATAAACACAATAGGAATCGATGGTCTTTTCACTGACTTCACAGGCACCTTTCACAACTTTCAGGAATGGACCTCTTCATATGGCAGTGATGACAAAACTGCATCAAAGTTGCTGCATGAAATTGCAGCGCTGGTCTCCCCATATACGAAGGTATAAGTTGGGAGCAAAAGACCACGTTTATCAGTTTCTCGGTGAGACAGTAGCAAATTTGTTTGTTTATAAGTAATAATGCTGAGCATTTTTCTCATTGTATTAATTAGGATTCAGGGGCTCTTCTTTGTTAATTCTTTTTTATGAAAGAAGCTATGCTGTTAATCTGTCTGCGTTATTTGTGAAATATGAAAGCCATAAACATCAAGGACAGAACTTCCAAGGACCTATCTGCTTCTGAAATCATCAGCTAAATATGTGGTCTACTCAATTAAAAAAACATTATCTCATATACCCATCTCGTAGAACATAAAATCACTTAAAATAAATTAATTTAAACAAGCATGTAACTAATGCAGGTAATTGGTTTTCCTCCCCTGATACAGACAGGGCCTGATTAAACTAAGCTAAGATCCTCAAGATCAAAAGGATTATGTTACATGCAACAGAGAAGTTGAGCTAAGAAAGAAATGCAATCCTAGATTTGATGACCCACCGGGAGTGTTGTGTGATTAGCTAGAGAATATGCAGCTATTTATTGCAGGGCAAGACTTGTGAGATTCCAACTTCCCAATTCTTTTTTTTTTTATAGTAATAGAACATCTCAGACACTAATTAATTCTCAGACAATAAAGCCACATTCTCCCTTTCCCACCTCACGACGTTTGCAATAACCTCCGGTGTAGCATTTTGAATCACCAGATCGACCGACGTTTCCCATGCTAATCTTGCCAGACTATCCGCTGCTACATTAGCGTCCCTACTGCAAAGTAGCACCTCAACCTCCCAATCCCTTCCAATCATTGATTGCTCCTCCTGGAGGACAGCGAAATCCGGATGAGAGCTCGGTGCCGGAGCCTGAAGCAACTGTATGAGGTCGGTACAATCTGTCTCGACAAATATCCGTCTAAGGCCCTGTTCTGCTGCAACCTTAAGACCCCATAAGACTCCCCAAGCTTCCGCTGAGATCACCTATCCATACCCTGCCTTAAACATGAAGCATGGCAGTACCTTGCCTCTTGCATCTCGTAGCAGACCTCCGCAGGTGCACATGCCAGTTGAACGACGTGAGCCATCCGTGTTGATCTTGACTGCACCCAAGGGGGGAGGCCATAAGTTACCCAGTCGCTCACGCAACCCTCCGTTGATCAGGTTAAGTTTTCCCCACTCCAACACAGACTGCGTACCTGATAAGAGCTCGGTTGTGCTCCAGGATTTCTGCTTGAACACATATTCATTTCTGGCCAGCCAAATATGCCTGCATAACACAGTGAACCACATTCGAAACTCACACCCATCAACCAGATGGACAGTCCCGGCTACGTATTCCAAAGAATAGTGATAGGGTTACCTTTGCTGGTCAAACTTACAAGAGGAGGACCAAACCCATACCAATTGCTACCTACAAGAGGAGGACCAGACCCACACCCAAAATGGAGGAGCAATATTCTGAGGGTCAGTAGGTTGACTTGGCAGCTCCTACCAACTTGGAGAAAGAGTTAGATGACTAGGTGGCTCTAGGTTGTGTTAGCTGCTGCGTAGGTTATTTTTGGGGAACTGTGTACTTTGTTATTTTTTGATGCATTTAGGTTTGCTGCCAGGATACATTTTGGGTATGGCATATTTTGTATTTGGAGTGAAGGAAAGGGAGAGAACTGGCCTCTCGAAAGCCAGTAGAGTGTTGTGATTATGCTCTTGTAGCATTACTGTTGTATTAAGGGTACTGCCCTCTTTGGAATATTAATCACAGTTCCATATCATTTCCAGAGTTATTGTTGGTGGGTTGCATCAAATAGCTCCTGTCCTTCCCTCGGTATTTTCTGTCTCCACATCTCAGAAATAGGTGGACAGTCCCTCAACACATGTAAAATTGTTTCCCGCTCAGATTGGCATAGCGCACAGCAACCCAATGTGTTTTTTGGGTACATAAGTGGCACAAGGCCTGCAGGAAATTAAGTAACAAGGTAGGAATAGATCCCAGAGCCTCCTTGTCCATCAGAGTTCTCAAATGCTGGGGACACGTATTATACAGAGAGGATTTTGAGAGTCCCTCTTTCGCCAGGCAATCTGCCATAAGATTCTGATCTCTTGGAATGTGCTCAATCCTCAGTTCCCAATCATATGACAGCAGCTTCCTCAAGCGACGACTTAGCAAGCTACACATCTTTTATTCCTTTTGCTGCCTCATCTCCTCAACCAAAATCTTGGAGTCGGATTCTACTATAACCCATCTGAATCCAAGGTCCCACGTGAGATTCAACCCTTTAAACATGGCCATTTGTTCAGCTTCAATTACTGTACATTGCCCAAGCGCCTGTGCAAATCCAATTATCCAGTTCCCTTTATGATCATGAATGATTCCACCACTGCTGGCTGAATTTCGTCTGCTTGATACTGCTCCATCAACGTTAGCTTTAACCCACCCGCTCTCCGGTGGATTCCAGGTTATTGTTGCTGCTGATTTTGGCTTCCTTTTAACCTCTTTCCCTAGCATTACATAGCTTCGCCATCCTTTTAGGATTTCTAGCACGGGTTCCTTAGGTCTGACATAATCTGGTTCAAACATCTCTTGATTCCTCCATTTCCATAGCTTCCAAATAGTAACCCCCCAGTGTAATTGCCACTCTACATTGCTCGTCTTCCCCATATCTCTTTTTAAGTTGAGAGCAAACCAGTTTTTCAACGGGGTCGCAAAGAAAGTTGTTATATATTTCTGTTTAACTAGTTGGTGCCAAACCTGCCTTGTATACCTACAGTCCTTTCAAATGTGCAGGGTGTCCTCAGCAGCTTCTTCACAATGTTGGCACATGCTCGATGTTGTAGACCACCTACTTCTCCATTTGTTGGTGGGTAAACGGTCATGGAATGCTATCCACATGAAGACCGTAATCCTTTCTATGCCTTTCCATCTCCAGATTTCCCTATATATCTGACTGTAAGAGTTTGGGGACTGATCTTCTATCAAGGCATAAGCACTTTGAATTGAAAAAATCCCGTTACTTGTTGCATTCCATGCCATAATGTCATCTCCTTCCTTTTGTCTAGGGATTGGCATTGCTACCAATTTCTGAAATACATCAGCAGGTAGTATGGAAGCTAGTCTCTGGAAATCCCAGCAATTATTTACAACCCAGTCAGCGACCTTACTGTTTTCCTCTTGCTGTGACAAGCAACCCGATGTGTTGCTTCTCCGTTGGAGACGGGCTAGGTTTGTTAGCAGGCGTCCATGCACGCACGGCCACATAAACCTGCAGTACCGTTGGGGCACCCTCAATTTCCACACCATCCTCCAGGGACCGCGTCCTCCACTCTGCGTAGCTGTCGTTAGAAACTTATAGGCTGACTTCAGAATGAATTCTCCATTACACGACCATTGCCACACCGGAGCATCGGTCACGAGTGCAGGAACCAACTGAACATGACGAATTGCCCCCAAGACATGAGGTAGGAGCAGCTGCTCTAGTATAGGCCATTTCCATTGCTCACATGGCTCTCTTGCGTCGCTGACCCCTCCAATCTGCAATCTCATCAGGTATGCGTTGCATTACTAGCTCCTCCAAGCGCGACAGCTGTGGCACCCAGAGATCCTTCCAGAACAGGGCCCTCCTCCCATCTGCCACCCTCCAAGAAACGCTCTGCTTAACTGCTTCCTAGTTGCTCCGTATACCTCTCCAAGTTGCTGACTATTCTTCTTTTCGCTTCACCACCTATGGAATAATGTCAGCCCAGTTTTATATTTTTCTCTCAGGAACTGAACCCACATAGAGTCGCGTTTGCGGATCAATGCCCCCCAAGTTTAGTCATGAAAGCCCGTTTCTGATGGTGTGCCTGTCTCAGTCCTAATCCTCCATTTTCCTTCGTTGCGCAAATCCTTTCCCATGCAACGAGATGAGGTTTTGAATGGTTTGGGCTAGTACCCCACAAGAAGTTTCTGCAGCCCTTGTCAATTTCCTTACGTCGCCACAGGTTGTGTTTTTTGCATTGCGTACGATGGCATATTTGAGGCGGCAACAGATGATACGAACATGTGTCGTCCACCCATAGATAGCGTATTTTATTTTATCCAAAATGAATTTATATGAGTTCTTAATCAAGCTAACTCAGACAAGTTAGTGTTTTATTATATTGGAATAGAATTTCAAGAAAGTTGGTTAATGTAAAAATTTAATTGATAATTTGATTAATTTTAAATAAATATATACTTAAATAAATATATTCAGAGATGTTTGAAGAAAAAATATTTTTAAAATTTTTATTTTAAATATAAATTAATATATAGCCTCCAAAACTTATATCACTTTTTAGTAGTACTATATAAAAAATGTGTTTAAAACATTATTTAGCTATTAAAAAAGACCTCAATAAATAACATTCAATAAATATGATGGAAAATTAAAAAAACAATTATAATATAATAAAAATTACTAAATTCTATAAAATTTTAAAAAAATTTATGTATCATAATTATTTTTTATTTTATAGCAATTCTTTTTAAAAATGAAATTGCTAAAATAATTCTTTCGTTAATGAGGTATTTTGATGAAAACAAAATTTTCAACGTCAAATTTAACAGTCAAGTAATGGTTAGAACGTTGAATAGATGAAAATCAAATCACAAAAATACAATAAAGGATTGTGTGATATAAATTTTAATTTTAAGGGAGATCTATAGACATTTTCAAAATAGAGGGAAGATTCCTGTAATTTAAGTAAAAGAAAGGGATTATTAATGTATTTTACTCTTTAAATAAACAATAATAATTTAGCCAAGTGCAAGTCTAACCAGATACTAATTGTTTGGATTAATTTATTTTAAGTTATTTTACAGAGTTTAATGTAAATTTGTAAGAAAAATTTTATCCTGATTTCTTTAGAAGAGAATATAACAATTAAACCCACGTTCCTAACAATTTGATTTCTAGGCAGAGGCTCTCTCACTTCGTGCACTCAGCGTTTGCCTCGCTCACCTCAAAAAAACACAGTTTTGCTCTGTTATTTGAGTCCAAAATGGAGTAACACGTCTCCAATGGCAATAATAAATTCAAGGCATTAAAATCTGGATTGCCCTCAGTTGGAAGTATGAATTAGTGAAGTGATTAGTGTTAATCACTTAGTTAGTTAATGACCCAAAGGTCTATATAAAGGGTGAGAGTATGATTGTATAATCATCACCAAAGAGTGAGAGGATGAAGAATCCCCACTAATGTGTAGAGAATAGGAGGATAACAAGGATCTTTCACTTTAAGAGTACCTAAAATGGAGTTAGTTCATCACCCTCAAGAAAGGGTAGATTAATGTTATAAACCAGAAGGGTTTATGATAATATATTCATTTTCTTCTTCCATTTCTACATTCAACACCCTCTCAACCCATTGAGGCGGTACCTCGGTTAGTAGATTAGATTGAGATCAACCGTGGTTTAGACGAGTTATATTAAAATAGTATAATTTAATAAAAAAATACTCATATTTAATTATGAACAAATTAATATCATAATATTTAAATAAAAAAGACATTAAATATGTAATGTTTTGATGCATACATGTCTCATACAACTTTTTGATTATAGTAATAATAAAACATGTTACTGAAAATATAAATTTATTCTTAAAATCCTTTAAAAGTTATAAAATAATAAAATAATGAAGTATGAAAACAAAATTACTAACAGTTAGCTGTAGTTTGATGTAGTAATCCAGACAAAAAATAAAGGTAAGAAATTACTAATATTATGACAAACTAAAGCAATAAATTTAGTTAAATGTAATATAAGTTCACTAAAACAAAAAAAAAGATTTTTTTTAAAAAAAATTCGTCCGATCTGAGTTACCATCAATTTGCCTCGAGCTACCTCCTAGACTAGTTTATCCCAAGTAAAACCAGTTCACCACAAGTAAAAGATTCCTGGGTTAGGAATATGAATGGATCAACTAAGTGACCGGGTTGCTCGTCCATTTTTTTTATTCAGTGATTTAAATTCCGTCACATCTCATGTGTAGAGACTCATTAATGATGGTGGAGGGAAGGAGTGTGTAAAGCTGGGGACAAATGGATAGAAATCTTTGGTAGATATATAGTGTCCATTTGAGAACGTGACAGAGAAATATTTTTGCGTAAGTTGAAGTAAATATGTGAAGAAAATTATCTCGTTTTACAAAAAACCACTGTTAAAATTGAGTTTGGCTTCTCCAAAAACTCCGACAAACAAGCCAATAGGGAATGAACTACTTTCTACTTGGCTGATTTTTTTTTTTTTTTGATACAATACTTGGCTGATTTTGATAATTTAGGGTCATGGAGGAAATAATCAAAGACGAAATTGGAGGGAAACAAATCTCGTGATCATCAAGATTCCATGCCCTATAATTTGAAGGGAGGATCTTAGTTATTTTCAACCTCAAGCCAGCATTCAGTGGTTGTGACGAGGGGTAATCCAATACATGAGTGACATTGGCATTAGGTTACCATCTCTCGCATAAAATTAAATACAACGCAAAACTTAATGGATGGTTTAAACTCCTATTACCAACTTCATCATGCCAAGGCTAATCCTGCCAGCTCAATTCTGCAGCATCCTTAAGAAGATACAGCATCCAAGACTGTAATAAAAACTAATAAACTTCAACCATAGAAACTGATAGGGAAATGATGAAACGCCATATAAAAAATGAATCCAAAAATTGCCAATGTCATGCATGTTATTATATATTGATGACACCCATAATATGAATTTCTTCTTAACGATGACGCTGCTTGTAAGCACCAAAGCCAAACACAGAAGAAGAAGCAAAGGAGGCGACTTTAAAGATTGAAAATCTCCTATTTGAGTGATAGAAGTGCTTCACGGACGGGGACAATATTATTGTCTCCCATCACCTATCACCCAGGATCATCTGAACGAGTGTTCATCCTCTCAAGCTTATAGTTATAGTTAGCATCACTTACTTGCTACTTACATGAGCTCAAACTTCATTTTTGACGAGGAATGTAAGCATACGATTTTTTGTAAATGGATCTCTTTCGTTGGTAGAATGGCAGAACGAAGAGAGAGAGAGAGAGAGAGAGAAAGGCATGAAAATAAAACTCATGTTAAGAAGAGATCACCAAGTATGAAAATAAAACTCATGTTAAGAAGAGAAAGGCATGAAAATGGATCTCTTTCGTTCGCATGTATGTTAATCTCTTTATCACAAGTTACTACCTTCCCTATCAAGTTGCTCAAAAAGTTCTGGATTCAAACCATTCCACAATTGACAAAATTTAAATATTTGGAATCCATTATACAACAAGATGGGGAAATTGATAGTGAGGTTATTTAAAGAATTCAAATTAATTGGTGTAAATCGAGGCAAGGTACTGAAGTTATTTGTTATCGGAATATACATAATACAGTAAAAGGAAAGTTTTATCATACGACTACAAGACCAAAAATACTATATGGTAATGAATGCTAGGCTTTAAAGGGACATCATGAACAAAAAGTTGAGGGTGGCTGAGATGACGATGTTAAGATGGATGTATAGCATACCGGAATGGATAGATTTCATAATAATCAAATTTGTAAACGAGTTGTAGTGGTAGCTATTGGAGAGAAAATTGTGGAAAACTATTTGAAGTGGTTCGGACATGTTCAGAAAATGCCATCAAAGGCACCGATAAGGAGGATAAATCAAATAGTGTGGAGTCCTCTGAAAATAGGTGGAGGAAGATCGAAGCATTTCTCAAGGAGGTTACAGAGAAATTTTTTAATTAATAATCTATCTATAGATATGGTCTACCATATAGCACAATGGCTGCGTGTAATCCATGTAGTGATCCCACCTAGTGGAACAAGGCTTTGTTATCGTTGTTGCATAGTGAGTGTTTGGGAACACCATTAAAAATCACGTGTACATTTTACAAGACAAGACTTCTATCGTATATTGATACAATGTTAATCACTATATTGTTCCTGACCTGTCTCCTACGATGCGATGTAAAGCACAAACACGCATTGTGGAAAAAGAGTTGAGACTAACTAGAGCTACACATACTTTTCGTCTTGCGCCAGTGCATGCTTGATGCTGGCCTGTTAATAAGACATCCCAGTGATAGCAATAGGTGAATTTGCTGGAATCCAAAAGGAGAGTTCACATTCACAATCAGACCCCAAACCTCTTGGAACCTGTCTCTAACGACAGAATGCACAACATGTCAAGCAAGATAACCGCCATCTCTTGTTAGAAGCTTTTGGAGATAAATGAAGAGCCTCAGCCACATTTGTCGATTCTTTAGGGCTCCGTTGCTTTGGCTTTTCTTCACCATGCTTGGATGATCCATTCTTTTTTTGGTTTCCATCCCCTATCAATCTTCATAAACGAAAGCAGTTAAACTGTTTACTCAACATGTCAATATCAGTATGTAAATCAAATTGATTTGCATACATTCAATAGAGCTTTGATTGTTATTGACAAGGTTCCTCTGTCTCTAGTGAGCTCATGGAATTTAGATTCCCAGATAAAAATTTCATTCGTTGATGGTTTTTATTGTTTGAACACTTAAGCAGTAATGTCTTAGTTCTGAATGTTCTGATTGATCTATTAAATGAAAAGCTTGGATAGGAAACTATGATTTCCTGGCTTACTCGCTCTGCAATTTCAGAAGTAATATAAATTACCCACACCATTATTATGCATTTATGCACATACAATAATAATTAATAAGAGCAGTGGCCAGTGCTTACGGTATAAATGCAAAAGATTGTGCGCTCACATCTGAATGGCCAGACTTGTTGTTAGGATTATAAAGAACTTTGGCATGTGAAGCTCCATCCTCCGCCTTTGACAGTTCCTCTGTGTAATTTTTCTGTGTGTTTTCCATTATGACCTCTCTCATTGTCTCAGCAGCTTTTGCTTCCATGACTCCAGAACCTTGATCCTGCTCTGCAGTTCTTTGGCTCATATCGTTAAATTTATTGCCTGGCAGCTGATTACTTCGTAATGAATTAGGTGGAGCCGGCATGTTTATGTCTCCTCCATACTTCTCCAACTCCCCAGATTTAAACCAACATACTTCTTTAGTGAAACTCATGGTTCCCATATGGATGCTGAACAACGACTCATTAGAGGCAATACTCCATTCTGGGGTATTTGTGGTGGTTCTTTTAAAGACGTGGGAAGGAATCTTATACAAGGAAACGGGACCAGCATCCTCTGGACGTTCCATTACTTGCATAGAAGGATTTTGTATTTCTGGATTCTGGTTTGTGCCTGATTCGCAGTTCTGAGCAGGATTAACTGCCAGTGAGTTTGTACCACCGGCTTTACCGATATCAGCAACAGGATCTGTCCTCGAACTGCTACCTGTCGTGCTTTCTTGTTCTTGTTCTGCACCTAATAAAATAGGATGCAATTTAATACTTTAGGGTACAGTGTATGAGTCCTAAACATTGGATTGAAGAGGGAAAACTAGTCTCACCAGTTGTGCCGTGAGGATTTGTTCCCACATCAGAGCTGTTCAATTCATTTCCATTGTCATGTTTTTCCTCACCTTTTTCAGCAATACCAGAAAATCCCACATCGTTTGTGTTTGGCGGCACTCGAGAGGGATCTCCTGGTAAATTTGTGCCTCTTAAATCCTCATTAGACATGCCCCCAAGTCCTTGTTGCATACCAGAGAATGCCAATGCAATTTAAGATCTAAAGCCCTCAGAGATGATAAGCCTACGTTATTTGATGTGTTGAAATTGCTTGCATTCACTTAAACCTGCGGCAGAACCGGTTCTCAAATCTGAATGTCGGGTATACATAGATACATGTAGCGCAAAACATCATGATTCGCAAAGTTCTAACGCACAAACGCCGTACAAAAGTTTGTTCCAAATCTACTTACCTTTCAACAATTTCATTTTACAGGATTTAAGGAAATCTTATCAATCAATGGGACGTCGGGGTACAGGCATGATGGCCAACCAGAAGACACAGGAAGAGATAAACAACGACACAGACGGATAATGCGCATTTTTGTAACCTGACTAGTCTCTCCTGGACTATTGCTACCCCGTTTTAAATCTTAAGAGCAACAAGTTTGAATCCTATTGCCCTACACAGTTATGAAATACGAAGCCTTCTAGCAACTGAATACTGATTATAATGATTATTAGTGTATAAAGGCTAGGCCAAATCAAACATTGCAAACTCACCCTTTTAGCTTCAGCTTAAAATACAAAAGGAAAATACATTTTCCTAAAGTCCAAGACGGATAGCTTACAAGGAAGGGATCCCAAGAGTCAAACAACTTGACCCCTGAAATTGAAACAATCCAAGTTTGAACTGCACGATACCAGAAGTGAATCTGGGAATCGAGAAAATGGGAATGAAGAAAATAAAATGATCAGAGAAGGTGAGAGAGAGATATGGATTGTATCTGAAGGAAAAAAGGGAGACGAACAAGAAAGAAACAAGAAATGAGGTGTTTGGACAAGTTTAGGCATTTACTTCTCTCATGCTTCCTGGAGCAACAACGAACTTCAGTTGCTTCGCGCGCCATCCTCATTTTGACGCGGCAAAAACGAACTCGTTTCCTAGTTTAATTCTCCCAGGAAGTGCATAAGTTGAGGGGTTTATTTGTTATTTAGCCTCAAAACGAGCCATTCATCGTCATTTTTTCATTAATTAAATTATGCAATAGAAAAAAATATTAACTTTCGAAGACCCCAGAGAAAATTTTGAACTGCACTTCAATTTCCACATTAATATACTAGACTAAAAAAGGCAAAACATTTTGGGTAATTGCAATTAACTAATTATATTTAACTTCCGGTGGTTGAAATAAGCCGACATTTCAATTATTTATGTATTCGTTTAGCAATTACATTTTTTTAAAAAAAAATAAACATTGCAAAAAATGATAACCGACAACTTCTAAAAATTTAAATTATTTGGGGGAATGAACATGATTTTGTCCTAAATAAATAGAAATATTTTCAATTAATTTGTTCAGAAAGTTCTGAGTTAGATTTCTTTATAACTATAATATATTTTTGTAATGTTTTTTAACCGCTTATTTCTCAAAAGGAAAATTAATTTTTTTTTTGTCCTCTGCATTGACTCACTAATAATTTAGTTATTAAAAAATTTTATCTCAGTTCAATTTAGTCCATATAATTTTAATTCAATTAAAATTCAGTTCATAAACTTTAACACATTATAACTCAATTTCTAAAATTTTAGTCATTTAAACTTCATAATATATGTATAATTTTATTTTCTATAATATGGGGATCATTATTTAAATGGTTAAATTACTTGAGTTAAAGTTTAAACTTCAACTATGTGAAAATTATAATTTACCCCATTCTCAAGTTAAGAAGTTACATCCAAAACTTCCCTAATTATAAAGTGATTTAAACTGTCCAAAATTTCAAACATTTACAGTGTTTCTATTGTAAAGGGAAAGAAAGTAACAGTGACCATTGAATAAAGGAGCACCATGCACATTAGATTCTGATTTTAAATTATTTAATAATATTAATGCTAATATAATTCTTCATTATTAGATTTAATTTAACTGATATTGAACTTGATATATCTTAATATAAAACTAATTATATTTTTAATTATTCAGCAATTTACCCATCTTTCTCTCCAGGAGTTATAATATTTTCTCTTCAACCTTCTCTTCATTTTCTTTCATTTTATTTTCTTTCATCTCAATTTTTCTTCCAATTCAAGCGAAATATTAATGCCTCATAATATCTTGAACTTGCATCAAATAGGAGGATACACCTATTTTAGTAACAAAAATACTTAAACTACCTTTAAAAAAATCTCAAATAAAATCTTTGTTATTACTTGGGGGTTAATTTTTTATTTTTATTTTTTAATTGTCTATCTTGTTTTCAGGTAAAAGAAAAACACATTCCAACAGGCTGTCATCCTAGTGAAAGGGGTTCCAAATTTATTATTTTTTGGCTACGCATAGTATTCTACTACTGAGACTGTTTGAGACACCATTAAACAATAAATATAAAATTTCTTGCTGCAAAATTTAAACCTTTTTTTTTTTTATACAAAAAATTTAAACCTTAGTATGGCATGTTGATGACCAAACCAATACAAGATTCAAAACTTGTTCTCGTCTCCTCTATTGGGCCTAAAATTGATGCTCTTCAATCCAATCCCATATGGACCGATGCAAGCCATACAAAATTAAGAATGGGTCTCATCTCGCGCACAGGGTAGTAACTGGGCCCAAAACTTAATTCTCAACAACCCTAAAACCTCAAAAGCAAACGCATCCTGTGTTACCATCTTCTTCCTTCCCCATTCCCTCGCAGCCATGGCCGCAGCTGCTCGCCCCCTCGTCACCGTCCAAACCCTTGAAGCCGATATGGCTACCGATTCCCCCCTGGCCATTCCCATCCCAGATGTCATGAAAGCTTCGATCCGACCTGACATTGTCACCTTCGTTCACTCCAACATTTCCAGGAACAGCCGCCAGCCCTACGCTGTTAGCAGGCGCGCTGGTCACCAGACCTCCGCCGAATCATGGGGTACTGGTCGTGCCGTGTC
>JANTPZ010002261.1:0-17168 GCA_025593235.1 Vachellia pachyceras
ATTGGGAGGGGAAGAGCAGAAATGAGAAAGCAAGGAAATATTGCACAAGAACTTAGCCACGAATGCGAAGGATTGCACACAAGATAGATCAAACTCATGTATATATATCAAGTGGTTGCTGCACTCCAAAAATTGATTTTATAAATCAATCACAAATCGAATCCATTCTTCGTAACAAACCAAAATTTTTGGTGCAAAGGTCAAGATGTATCTTGCTAAAAGATTATGGAGATGAAAAGGTCAAGATGCACAAAGTGGTTCGAAGGTCCATGGCGAAATCGAAATTCCATAGAATTTTCAAGACAGAGTAGGAAGCAAATCCGGTGAGATCCAAAAGCGAAATTACATACGATTCAGGAGGACGAGAAGCGCAATGGGGCTGAAAATCGAAATCCGTTTCTGAGAATTCGTCGAGGAGGGGGGAGAAGAAGGGAATCGATTGGTGAATGGATCGTGAATACTTGTTCCTTGATGGAGTAAGGATGACATCGCTGAGAATTTGCTGGGGTAAATGGGGGAAATTGAAACGAAAACCAGATTGCAATGTACTGCGACGAAGGAGAGGAAGAAATTGCAAAAAATTATTATAATTAAGGAACTCAGTTTGGTTCAACACAGAGGAGGAGAAGTTTGGTTCAATCTCTGTGATTTTTTTCTTTGTTTTTCCCTGTTTTCACCTCTCTTTCTCTTTCAATTGAGTTAAGGGCAGTTTGGATTTTTCACAAATACAATTAACCACTAAAAGGTCCCTTGGGACCTGACAATAATTGTCAGAAACTTTGGGACCTTTTAATTGTTTTTTGAGTTGCTTGGGATTTATTTTATAACACTCCCCTTGGATGCTCTTAGATAAACATTGTGCCTCATTAAAAACCTTACTAGGAAAAACTCATTGGGACAAAAACCCAGTGAAGGAAAAAAGAGTACACAATATTGTCTCCCCCTGATGACGACATCACTTTATGTCTTTGAGCCTTCACATTCTAATACTATATACCACCTTCTCAAATGTTTTAATTGGCAACGCCTTTGTAAACAGATCTCGTGAAATACGATTATTTCTATATGATTTGATGAGGTGGCCGATAAAGTTTGTTTTGCCGAACGTCAAGATATAGCTACACCCCACAAGTAAATAAATATCATGTTTAAGATTTGCATTTATGTGGATCTGATAAAAACCCTACATCTGCAGAACCAATCAATTGTGACACAGATTCATTAGAGTAAAATAATCACATATCAACTGTCCCTCGAAGGTATCGAAATATATGTTTAACATCCTCCCAATGTCTTCTTATTGGGCACGAACTGAATCTTGCTAATAAATTTACAGCAAAAGCAATATCAGGCCTTGTTGAATTGACAAGACACATAAGTGCTCCTATAGCACTAAGATATCCCTGAGTTTGCAAAGTAACTTGGTGAATAAAGCTGCTATATTTTCACTAGAACGAATTTGCAGAATAATAATTTCAACTCCTTTTCGAAAGATCGTAAGTGAAGAACTTTAGTGAAATAAGTTTCAATCTATAGCACTTGATATAAATGTACCTACACATATGAACAAGTATGATAAACAGTATATGCATAAATGGTCAGTTCATACTCAGACATACCTGATTATAATGATCTCATATTTATAGTACCTCAGAGATAATGAATAATTTATTTTACTCTATTTTAATGCATTAATGATATTGAAGAATTATATCCTACTAGTAGATTAACGATAAATAATATGTCATGACTTGTGAAATTAACAAGGATACATTAATACCTCAAAAACACTTAATTATGGTATTTCCGGATCAAGTAGTTCTTCATCTCTCCATTTGTTAACTTCACGAGGTATAGAAGGACATTTACCAACCTAAAGGCAATAATTTGCCTTTTTAGAGCTCTTAAGGAGTTTTAAAAATGCACTTCAACTGCTTCAAGTCACATCAAGACTTGTTTAGCTCAATTTAATATTATTCTTGAGAACTTGTATTTGAGGCTTCTGGCATCAAGAGTCCTTCAGGGACTCTCATATAAATGATACTGCCAAGTGTGTCATATGAAAGTATAACCATAGCATTTATGAGGCATAATTCAAGCTCTTTATTAACTGTATGGTTAATCAAATAACGAAAAATATTTATATTCACTCCTAGTAAATGCATTCTTTCACAACATATACCAGATCATTCATATGGCTAATCATATGCATTATTATTTTGCCTTTTCCATTTCTCTTCCATACATAATAGCTCACATTCATATGGCCAATCCTTTCTTTATTGGCACTTAACAATGGTACCGGCTCATGATCATTATCGTTTATTACATCGCATAATGTTATGTCAACGTCGACTTTATTTCATTCCCATCAAACTCCACAATTTATTGAGATCTCATTATTTTCAAATGTGTCAGGTACCTGAGTCTCTTTTGGGACTATAATATTCTCTTCTAGAGAAAATAACTCTTCAAGAGTTAGTTCTTCTGGAGCAATCAAATATTGTTGACCATCCTCAGCTGACCATCTATATTCTTGGCTCCTTTTATTTTTCGAGGATTTTGTTATCTTTCAAATCGATGGGTATTTCACGCTTCAGGCGTGTTTTAAATTCATTTATAATATATTGTCCTTCAGGGACACAGATTCTTATAGGAGCATTAGCAGTTGAGATATGTGACTTTTTCACTTTCTTTTGATCAATAAATGCTTCAGGCATTTTATAGTTAAATTGTATGAATAAATTATCTTTTGAATTTTCAGTGCACATCATTTCAATATAAGGATCAACAATGAGCCAATGATAATTCATTCTAGCTAATCTCTTTATCCAACTGCTTATTTTCTCCCCTGATGTTGGTGAAAGTAATTTACCAAATGACACTCGGAGAACCGTGCCATAAAATTTATAATCAGCATACATCCACATCATGCTTTAAGGACCCATTTTGGTGTGTTGTGTTTTACAAGCACATATATCACACACCCAAAAATAAGAAATATGTTCTTGATAGGAAACCTTTGTAAGGGGGGAAAACTTTTGATAATTTGTTGGCTTTATGCGATTTAACAATGCTGCATACAAAATGGCTAGTCCCTAAGCAGAATATGAAAGATTATATCTCATGTAAAAATGTTGCAACCATTTAATCAATCATTCTGCTAATCCAATTTGCGTATGAACATGAATTACAAGATGTTCAACATCAAATCCAAGGGATGTGCAGTCCTCATTAAGGCTAGTGCAGTAAATTCATTAGCACTATAGCATTCCTTGATCGGATAATCAGGATAATGTGCTCTTAACCATATTCCTTGAGCAAATTATCTTGCAAACTTCAGGTTGCAAGAAGATAACAAATAACCGTGAGACCATTTAGTTGATGCATCAATTAAAACCGTATGGTAACTAAATGGTTCACCATATGGGTTTATCACCCCACAAATATATTCCTGTATCCGTTTTAATAATGTGAGAGGCTCATATTGTATTTAACTTTATGAGAGCTAATGATATATTCCCTTTGAAACATGCAGCATATGAGAAATAGTGGTATCTATATACACTTTAGGATATAACCACATTTGTTTTCAATCATTTCTCGCATCATCATTGAACCGGGATGGTCTAACCGGTCATGCCAAACATTGAATTCATTGATAAACTTATGGTTTATCTCATTAAACTGCTGGCTCAGTAAACTTCTGATTTATTATCTTATGACATACATCAAATTCATCAGTAAATTGCTGGTTTACTATTGTATGTCAAACATCAAATTCATCAGTAAACTTCTATTTTACTGCCATATGCTTTCAATTTTGTTTGTATACAAAGCTAGAGATAAAATGAAAGAACTTGAAATGTAAAAAGCAAATATATATATAAATAAAACAACAATAACGTCAATAAAGTTAATCAATCATATATATAATTAATTATACATATATATACTTTATAGTATTGTAAGTATAACAATAAGTAAATATAGCTTTTGACTATATTATAAGGTAGGGGAAATATATGACATCTGGCCATACGATAACTTTTATTCCCATTTCTTCAAATATCATGAAACTTTATAAGTTTTTTATAAATTGAGTACAATAAAGTGCATTTTCAAAGCATAATTTTGTTCCTTTCGGCAACATATAATATTAGCTCTTCCGGAGGCTTCAATGCACACCCAATTTATTAAGTATGCCCATATTTTGCCCTTTTTTGTGGTTCTTATCAGTTTTTCTCCACTTCATGTGGGAATTAGAACCAAAACAATTCTGACCAACACCCAAAACTGTGGTCGTCCAGCCCGTCCGTCTCTGTCCATTGAGTCGCCCGTGCCGCTGTTTCCAAGGTCCGTTGCCGCATTTAGGAGTGAGCTCAGCAGCGAGGCAACTTAGCTCTGTCCGTCGTCCATTCCCAAAGACCCAACACGATTTTTCACTGTGCAAAGCTCTGCTCTCTCTCCATTCTTCCATTATTTGTCATTTTCTTCTAGTCTGAGGTAAAAGCTCACTCCTTTTCTGTATTTGTAAAAAGTGACTACATCTCCTTCAATTCATACTCCTCCTTGCATACTTCTTATAAAATTGCAGCCGAGTATCATCTAAATCCCATCTCCCATCTTCATAGGGAAAGAATACGTATATGGAATTCTAAATGAATTTTCTCCGATGACCATCCTTCCATATTTGAGCTTCTTTCTAGCTGTTTGAACTGATTTGTGGATTTTGACATGTTTGAAGTTTGATGTTAGATTAGTTGGCATCAAAGTTAAATCTTTGAGGAACATTGCTGTTGTTTGAAGGACTTCTGATAGTTAACTTTCATCGATGATTGTGGTTCACCCTACAACGCCCTATATTGAAATATAGGGCGCCGTAGGATACAACGCCTTATATTTTAATATAAGGCGCCGTAGGTGTACCCTACGACGCCTTTCATGGTATAGGGCGCCGTAGGCCCTAACTTTCTACGCCCATCACATATACACCCCTATGAAAAAGGGCGCCAATTGGGTTAAAAATAGGGCGTAAAAAGTACTTTTTGTAGTAGTGCGTTTTTGCTATTCCAGAGAGTTGGGTTACCTAATTCGACCCAGTTCACCCCTCCCCACTCAGCTGCCACATAGTTTCATTTTTCCCTTCTTTCCAGGCAACGGTGGCTCACCTTTTTCAGTGACAGTGGGTCCTTTTCTGACCAAGGGCGTTTTCCACATTGTTTCCCATAAGAATCAAGCAAAATAATGGATCTTTCATAATATATATATTGAGATGGGGGGAACGCATCATAAATCCTTTTTAAAACCCCAATCAAACCTTTCCGGTAAAGATCCATAGATTCCGGTGGGAAGCTCCCTCATATGGAAAGTAAACACAGTGTGTATTAACAATTTCTCAAATATATATCCATATACCGATGAGCACGAAAAACTCATACATATATATTCAAACATCCATATTTGCAAGAACAAGTAAATGTTGCAATCCTTTTGTAAAATTTATTTTTATTTTACCTAAAGGAAAAATTTATCCTTTCTCCAAAATAAAAAATGAGCTCTGGACAGGTAGCACGGTTCCCAATGAACAAACTTGAATTAGAGAACAATCAAAATTAGAAATAAATTTTCAAATCTCCTTAATGTTCCCAAAAAGTATTACCTTTTCCCAACATGTTTAAATTTATTCCGAAAATATATTTTAAAAGCAATCACAAATCAAAATAATTTTGATCTCAAATCCAAATCTTTTGGGAACAAAAATTTAAAGGAACGAAAGATTGGATTACCCCAAATTGAAAGAAAAAGAAGGCGAGATTGATCAGAGCAAACCTGACCTAAGACTAATGATGGAAAAGAATACTTGACGAGTCTAAAACTAATCATGAGAGAGCGTCGTTTATTGTTATTTTTCAGATCCAAAAATTGAAAAATTCGATCTAGATCCAAAAATTGAAAAACTCGACCTAGATCCAAAAACAAAACTCGATTCTGGGAGTGAAATATAATAACGAGTAATATCAATATGAATAACTTGTAAATGGAAGTCAAATAAGATATAATAACAAAAACAATCTCCAATCCTAGCCATTAGAATCTAGTGTTTAAAACATCCGGTAAAAGAATTAACTAATTTCATACAGTGGCTCATTAGATTATCCTTGATTGATCAAGAAGGAAAAAGTAGAATAAGATAAAGTAGTATATCTCGTTAGAGCGTCGTGCTGATAACGTGTTATAAAATGAGGGAATTTGGGAGTATAAGAGAATAGTAGAAGAGACTGAGAGAAAAGAAGAAAATGGTATTAGATTATATTCTTCATAACTTAAGAAGGGTATTTATAGACAATGTGGGAGCCACCGAATTAAATGCACTAATAACTAATATCTCCTAATAATCATAACCGACTTTCGAATAAATCGGATCTGAATCTATCTTGATTACAATATATTCATAAATAAAATTACATGAATTATAAGAACATCCACACTATATATTATATTTTATAACAATTTTTATAATCTTATGTATTTTTAAACAAACCTTTTTTATTTTTAATAAACTATTTTGATAAGTCTTCAATAATTTTAATTATAACATAATTTTAAATACAGATTTTAATAAATTATGAAATTAGATTTATCAAAATTTTATAAATCAAATTATATATTTACTTTCTATTTTTCAAAAATAGAAATTTTAATAGTAATTATTTTTTTGTAATTAATAGAAAATAAAAAATTTATTATCATTAAAATAATAATTAAGAAATTAATAATAATAATAATTTATTTCTTGATTTATTAAAATTTCATAATTTATTATAAATATTTATTTTAAACACATTAGATCTTAATAAGAATTTTCAACTAAATGGTGTTGTCATTTCCAAAGCTTATTAGGATAGTTGAAGATGAGGTATTCATTCGAATGAATTTAGGCCTCATTCAAATGAAAACAAACGTCCGTTACAGATTCGTTGGTCCAGGTGAAAAATGCTACGTTTTATAAACTTCCAAGGTGAATCTGGTCTTAAAAAAACTTTCAGATACACAGTGCTCAAACGTGTATACTTCCGTGGCAAAAATGCTCCTTAACCCTTTATCCTCTGTGTTATGAGTGGAAGCTGTACATTCAAGATACTAGGATAATTGGTTAAGGGTATGATTTGATTTGATTTGATGTGAGGGTTGATGTATTTATATTATGCTATTGGTTCGCTGTGCAGAAAAAGTCTTTCATGTACAATGTGCTTGTTTGAGAATACCGTTTTCTAAATGGTGCACACATTTCAATATAAAATCATCTCGAAATCTGTAAAAAACCATCTTGAAATCCATAAAACCATATTGAAATCCACAAAATACTTCGAAATTTGTAAACTTTCTCCCAACGGACTTCCCAAACACACACAATGGAATCCTTGTAACAAAAGCAGTTAATCGCTCATAACACACTGGACTAATCTTTACTAAAAAGAGCATTTATATTTAATACCTAAAAGAATATAAAGGTTTGCATCTAATTTTTAAAAAAAATACTTGTGTCTAAAAAATTAATGTGAGTACTCTGTGTAAACCCAGGTGTAAAATACTGTAAAAAAGTTATAGTGTTATTTTTTAACACAGTGTGTCTGTTTGGGAGTGCAGTAGAGAAATACTTTTATGTAAATCGAGGTAAATATATGAAGAAAATTATTTCGTTTTACTGAAAAACACTATTGAACGTGCGTTTGGCTTTTGAAAATGTTGTTCCAAACAAGCCCATTATACAATAAAAAATAGAAAAATGTTGACATGACAAAAGCTGCTAATTTCAGTGGATTTTGCATGTTTTACCACTTTATTTACATCAAAGCTTAACTTGCCATGTAACGTTTAAAAAAAAAAACAGAAATAGGGGATAAAAATGTAAAAATATCAACATTTTAATATTTCCATCTTAATGATTTAGTATTGACTAGGGATTTGTGAAAATGAGAAACCATTTTGAAATTTTAAAAATCAAGTGGTATCTTATTGGGTTTTTTCCCAATAAAGTAGTTTGCTTGCATTCAATGATTTCTTCTACCAATTTAAAAATCTTGTATCAATTTTACAATTGCTTATTCACCCGATCTGGTGATTATTACTTTATATTCTATTTTAGTCTACTCATTCAAGATTAGGTTGGAATTTGGGCTTGCGTCACATGGAATCTTCATGCACACAGAAGGAAAGTTGTCCAGGAATTTGGTCTGTAGAAACAAAAATAAAATAAAACAAACAAAAGTGACAGTTACCGAGTGAATTTGATTTTTCTTAATTTACGTAAACATACGTTGAATTTAGTGGAGGTGTCTAGGAAAGTAGGATTTCAATCCTTTTTTTTTTGGTGCGAATCAGTTTGTAACCAAACTTTTTCTCAAAAGATAGATGGGGCGATTTACAGGAGATCCGATATAAATCCAACTTTCTATGAACTTGTGGGATTCAGACGGTCCGCGCCACGGCTCCTGGCACCATTGTTTTCTTTTTCTAGCTTTTCTACACCTTCACGGTGACCGTATATTAAAGTAAGGAGTCAATTTGGGGGGAAAAGAAGGAGCATACATTTTTCTCGTCCCACAAAGTAGCATCTATTTAAGACAGTTCTTTCCTTCAAAGCCTGAGAAGGCGTTTCTTCCATTGGAATCCAACCGAGAAAGAGGGAGCGGAGGCACACGGAAAAGGAAAAGGTAAAGATTCGATCATACACCCAACCCATCCTTTACAGGGCGCATGGCCAATGCTTGAAGCATCTGACCTCTATGTCATTCTTGATTCCTTTCCCAGTTTTCATTGTTTGCTTGTTTTCCTTTTCGTTTCCTCGTAACATCGTTTCATTTTTTTTTTGGAAGATTTGAGGTGGGTTTTCTTTTTGGATTCCTATTCACGCCTCCGAATTTACTTGCTCTGTATCTCGAAGATTTTCCTTCGGAATTTTCTGACAAAGCGGAAAGTGAAGGAGTTAGATTCAGAATTCCTTGATCTGAAGTCTCGTTTTTTGTTATTTGATATATATTTGGCCTCCATCAACATTTTACTTGCAATTGTGCCTCTCGTGAGTCGGGAAGGATTTCCATCGGCGCCTTCTTAGTCAATCCTTTCCCTGATGGCTGATATTCTCAAATCAATTACAATTCTCTCGTTATGTTTACCCTTCTTCTCTTCTGAATGAGGTTGGAAATATGTAATCATGATTGCCTTTTCGCAGGTCCTTCCTCTGTGCCTCCTCCCACAAATCGCTTTTAGTTTCTGAGGTGCGCCGACTCGGCGATAGAGCTAGAGACCATCATGGATTACGAAGGTAACGGTTGGATTTGGGAAGGGGTGTCCTACAGCCCACATCTATTTGGTGGTCTAATGCTCACAGCTGCCTTGCTGGGACTGTCATCTAGTTATTTTGGAGGGATTGGGGTTCCTTCTTTGCCAGACCCCTGGTCTAGTTTGGGAGTTTTCCGCAAAAAGAGAAGTGGGAAGAAGCGCGTTCGGGTTTATATGGATGGTTGTTTTGATCTGATGCATTATGGCCATGCTAATGCTCTCAGACAAGCAAAAGCTCTCGGGGATGAATTAATTGTGGGCGTTGTTAGTGACGAGGAGATTTTGGCCAATAAAGGTCCGCCTGTTTTATCTCTGGAGGAGAGGTATACTTGTTTCGTTTTAGTAATGTTTATGCATACTTGAGCTTTTTGTACCCTGTTAGGTGATCCCTTTTCATCCACTACCCTCTCGTTCTTTCCTATACTCTTAGGCAAAATCGCCAGTGAGTTTAATTGTAAGAATCGATGTTTACATCATCTTCTATTTTTCTTTCGTTAGTTGTTTCTTTTTCTGAGCATATACCCGAATCGCTTTCCTATTTGGGGTCTCAAGTTTACCTCTGAACTAGATAAAAATTATGTAGGTAATTGTTTCGCTCGTAGTTGCTTCCTGCCCGTATATTATGCATGATTGGGGCTGAGATTTGGCTGTTTTAACTTGTAAGTTTTAAGATTTTGAATCCAACATTTTTCACTGGTCATGTCTACTTTAATTCCATTAAATAGCGCATGACAATGAAAGAAACTTGAACTGTGTCAAAGACATTAGTGCAGTGCTAATCAAGAATTCAAGCTCGTAAAAGACAAATGAAGTTTTAGAGGGACATCATATGATCAGTCCCTGAAAATTGATATTGTAGCCTTATTAAATGTACAGGATATATTTGGGAACTTTAAAACTGCAATATGGATGTGACCTTCCAATTTGAAACTGTATTTAATCTTCCAGGCTGGCCCTTGTGAGTGGATTAAAGTGGGTGGATGAAGTCATAACCGGTGCTCCCTATGCGATTACTGAACAATTCATGAACCGTCTCTTTCATGAATACAAAGTAGACTATATCATACACGGTGATGATCCTTGCTTGCTTCCAGATGGAACAGATGCTTATGCTGTGGCAAAGAAAGCTGGCCGCTATAAGCAAATTAAACGCACTGAAGGAGTTTCCAGCACAGATATCGTAGGTACAGAGTTTGTCTATCTTTATCTCTTAAATGTCAGATCAGAAGTTCTGCAAATCATGGTTATTTCTTTGGGTTCCTGATGAATAAGTTAAGACTTTCTCCTTTGCAATTTCCTGTTGAAGCAACTATTTGTTGGCAAGGAAAAAAAATCTGTATATTTGTATCTCTGCACACATGCAAGTGTGACAATTAGGTTATTTAAGCTCAAAAGCTTATCTAAGGTTCTCTCAAATATGTACTGTGTTAATTGACGTGATTCTTTGGGCCCAGCTAATTCCAGCGGATCATTTTTGTGCTGATCGTATGTAATTCTGCTATTATTGTTTCATTGCAGGAAGAATACTTTCTTCTCTGGGAGATACAAAAATTTGTAAAGATCATAATGGCACTGATGCAAGGCTTGAAGAAGAAAGTCAGTTGAAGGGTGCTCACTTAGCCCATTTCTTACCTACTTCCAGACGCATTGTCCAGTTTTCAAATGGCAAGGTATATGTTGCTTGTATGGCCTAACTATGTTAGTCTGTAATTCTATTTATCAAACAACATTTCAGTGAATTTTAGTCTTATGCTATATTTTTCACTGTTCCTTGTCTGACGTTGTATGCCTAGATATTTTGCATATGTGGATTGATCTAATCCTACAAATGTGAATTATTTACATGTTGGGCTTGGCGGTCTTTACTTTTTGTTACTGTCTTTGCCATGGGTAAGTCTTTGTATTATAGCGCTGTCCTTGCCATTCGAGAGTGTGTCTGATCTTGAATGGAAAGGCCAAAATCACAATATGCTTCTTTCTCCCATTTAGGGATTTTCTACCGTCTTGTTTAACTTCAAGACTTGGATTGGGCAAAATTTTAATCTCTAGATGACAGATTCTTGTTTATTATTTGTGTCTATTAATACATTCAGAGTTATACCAATTGATTTAAGATATATTTTGAATTTTATGATATGGTAGTTTTTATGTGAATGGATATATTTTGGACTTTTTGGTTAGTAAATCTCTATGTCTAGAGCAGTGGCGTGACTTTTGAAACTTAAAAGAGCTTTGTCCTCTTACATTATATTTTTTGAGGGCTTTTCCCCATTAAAAAATAATTATCAACTCATTCTTCCTTATCTTATTATAGGGGCCTGGACCAAATGCTCGTATTGTTTACATTGACGGGGCATTTGATCTCTTCCATGCAGGGCATGTCGAGGTAAACAGATTTATACATGGGGTTACTTTGGTATTATTGCAGTCAAAAACTAAATTTTATCAGAATGTAAAATTATATTTTAAAGGTAAAGTTTGATCTAATTTCTATTATATAGGATATGGTTCTATAACCATTTTTTCATTTACTTTCAGATTCTTAAGAGGGCTCGGGAGCTTGGAGATTTTCTTCTAGTTGGTGTCCATGCTGATGAGACAGTGAGGTATTCAGTTTGTTATCATGTAAAACTTGACTCTATGGGGTTTATTTTGGTATTACCATGAAGAGTGGATTAGACATTAACAACTTTCCTGTAGTGCACACCGGGGGAGCCACTATCCAATTATGCAATTACATGAACGTAGTCTAAGTTTGCTGGCTTGTCGTTATGTAGATGAAGTCATTATCGGTGCACCTTGGGAAATTACAAATGATATGGTAGGCTCCTGATATCACATTTTCTGAATCACATTGAAGTAGCTCTCATTGTATCATTGTGGAAAATCTTATTTGGAATTGTTCTTCCTGGTGCATGTGTACAGAAACTGACTTTCTGTACACTAACATTGTTAATTAATTTCAATATGATTGCTATATGATGATGGTGATTTTATGAATAATTATCAAATAGAGGAAGGGATAAATATAAGTTATATGTTATGATGGTTCACACTTTTGTGAGCAAACGAATATTTTGTTCCTCTTTTATCTTACCATTAGATTATCATTGAGGACTTGGAGGTTGGCTCTATGATATTCCCTGTTGTGCCGTGCCACCCCTGAAGCTAATTATATCAGTCTGCCTCTTGTTTGCTTTGATATATCATTTGCATATTTCAGTATGACGAGATGTACAATTTTTTTTTTCTTTCCAAAAACAGATTACAACCTTCAACATCTCCCTAGTTGTTCATGGCACAGTCGCAGAGAAGCCACAAAATGTAAGCTCATTCATCATTTTTAAGCTCGCATGTGATGAAACACCGATTTCCAATTGACACGATAGTAAAAATGTTGCCTTGCAGCTTGATATTGATCCATACAAGGTACCAAAGATGAAGGGAATATTCCGGTTACTTGATAGCCCAAAGGAAGTAACCACTACTTTAGTGGCCCAGAGGATAATGGCGAATCATGAAGCTTACAAGGTAATTTTAATTTTATTTTCTTTCCCAATTTTGGAGCAACATTCGTATTTCGTAGCTATGGCACATGATACTAACCCCCCCCCCCCCCAGGTGAAAATTTGTACTGACATCAAATATTTCTGCCTCCACTTTTGTTTGTGCCGCAGAAACGCAATGCTAAGAAGGTTACAAGCGAGAAGAAATACTACGAAGAGAAAAAATATGTTTCTGGAGACTAGCTGTATATATATAAACCTGTTGCCACTTTGGTGCTGAACTTTGACTTGCCTTTATCACAGTTGGTGGTCCTATGGATAGTGAAGAGAAGGAATGATCTTTTTGAAGGACGAGTTCAAAGGATGATTGGGAAACCATCATGTTTTTCTGCGTTTTCCTTTTTATTTTTTAGTAGCTTCCATGGTGGTATAGCTCCTCCCATTTCTGTAGAATTTGATTTTTTTTGGCTTCGTCTTACATATGGGGGGTGGACCCTGTCCATTTAAACACAAAATTGACTAGTAGAAGTTTTGGATGTAATGACTTCTGCCCGGATATTTGATTTTCAAATATGAGCAGTTAAAATTAATGTAAGAATTGCGCAGCAGAAGCAGCTGTGTTACAAAACGATGCATTTCTGGGCGTTAAAGAGCCAAGAGACTAATTCTTGGTTATTTAGGAGCGTCGGTACTTGCTACACTGGTTGTGTTATCAGCTCCAAGCACCGCCTTATAATCCCTGTTGGCATTTTCATTCGCAATCGAATATCTCATCATTGCTCAGCAAACCACCAAACCTTATGTTGGGTTTGAAAATTCTTTCTACAATGGAATGGAATAGAGCAGGATGGCTCTTTTTGTTTTTGTTTTTACCGTTTTTGAAAGGAGGTGGATTGGTTTGGGATGGCCCTTTTAAGGCATTCGTAGCCTTCCAAAACCTATTTTATCCTAACCCAGAAAGATGTAATGACTTGAAATTGCACAATCATGAAATTGTCACATTCTTCTCAACCCTTTTACACCTTCCCCACCATAAAATTAGAAAAACAATTGCAATTAATTTGCTGACAATTCTCATTCTCCACTATCAAATAATGGAACATTTATTCCATTCTGCCACATCCCAATCCACTCTATTTCACTGGATTCGTGACTGTCCCATTCCATCGTATACTCTCAAATTAAACGTCGACTGGAGCATGTCCATCAAATATAGAGGCAAGCCAAGGCCAACTCTAGCAAAATATTCACATCGATCGCATATAGCGTTAACACCATTTCATCTTTTCCTAGACACCTTTTGCATCAAATTTATCGTACAAGAAAAATATTTACATCGACTTTACCAATACCTTGAAGTGAATCTGAGTCCTTAATAGATGTAAAACCGGTCTTTGAAAGATTTACCTTTTGAGTTAGATTTTAAATCGATGTAAACTGAAATATATACCCATTACATAGATGTAGAGCTGTTTCTTTTCACACGAAAATAATTTGTTCCATTACCAGAAAACTATTATTGATAATGAGGAAATGCATCTAGGACGCAGCAGAATTTCCCAAATTAAGCACTGGGATCAGGAGTAAGTAGGAGGATGATAGAGGAGTAACTCAACATTGGATAGAGGTTAGCATCAAGGAATTGAGCATACTGTCGCACTGCAATTTCTCTCTGAGGAAGGTCTGCTGCGATAAAGTCATAAGGTGATGGCTTACTGGTGTCTACAAGGGGCTCCCATCGGTATCCAGGACGCTCTGGCAAGCTAATTGTCACCGGTAAATGACTCGTATTGAAAGCGACGTAGATTTCTCCCTTCACCGAGTCAATCTGGGCGCAAGTTTATACCAAAAAAGGACATACGTAAATCAGACATTCACGGAGCACAACAAAAGGAGGATTGATATGTTCTAAGCCTGGAAATTTGGTGATACACATTGAAACGAGAACTTGATGTTTAAACCTCACAACTATTGTATAAATAACAACAACAAGCCTTATTCCACTAGGTGAAATAAACAAACTAAAATAATTTGTAAAATAGGGAAGCAAGGTAAAGAACCAAGTACAATGCAATAATGAAGCAAAGGATTAGTCAACATGGGGTATGAGCAAAAACAGAATCTTACCATGGTAAAAGCCACAAAACGGCTAGTTTTAGACCAGTTAGGTGTTCCAGGAAAATGACCGTGCCATTGCAGCCTCTCTGATGTAGGGAAGTCTTCTAAGCCCAGCGACTCACATTCCCTGAAGTATCCCAGAGTCAGAAAATGAGATGAAAGAGTACAATATGAAATTAAAAGATTCTTACTTGCGAAACTTAGTCATAAGTTGGCAAAATCTGAAAATGTCTGATGAGGATTCTTCCTTTTTATCCCAGCGGAAGTAATTAAGCTGCAAAAAAAAAAAAAGTTGAAAATAAACTCAAAGAAATAAAATATGGTCAAATTTGCAGTTGTCTAGTAGACAGAAAATCACATAGTTATCATGACAATATGTATTGTTGTTCCCCCCTTTTGTGTGTCCATATTCATCGCCCATATATATCATCGGAACTCCCTGCCAAATTATTTTTTCAATGTCAGTAAATAGTAATCGCGATCCAGAAGCATAAAATAGCTGGATCTCCCATTTTAAAAGAAGATAAGCAGTTATCACAAAAAAAAAGGGAGATTTATTGTAAGGTCCCAAGGAAGGAAGTTATTTATGAAAAGGTCCCAAGAGTTGTCAATGGCAGCTGCTCCACTTGTCAATAGTACTCTTCGACTTGTTATTGGCAACTTCTTGGGACCTTTTCATAAATAACTTCCTTCCTTGGAACCTTACAATAAATCTCCCAAAAAAAAGGCAAGCAGTGATAAATTAGCAGGTTTAACAAAAATTAAAAACCCAACGTAAGAACTAAAATAGATATAATTAAAAAATTAATTACAGGTGCACAGCCTAACCTGGGAAAGCATAAGAGAAAGGAAGAAATTGCGCATTTGTCTCTTTCTTAATTTCTTCACTGAAGCACTGGCAAATTCCCCCTCCTACATTTTTTTTTAATAAAAGAGTTTTTATTAGGAAGAGAAGAACTAACATGTATCCAGTAGAAAAGAAATCCTCAAATCAGAAATACAAAAATAAATTTTAACAGAAACAGTTAACCAAAAATAATACTATGAAGTCTAACAATGTAAACCAGCGGTACACAGGCTGTGACTGAGCACCTAAGGGCAGCTGTCTACACACAGTTCATCCTACTAAAAATCTAAAGGAGAAGAGACGTCCTTGAAGATGCATGCATTGTACACACAGAAGTATTGATTAGGATATAAATAAAACAAGAATACCATTTATTTCAGGATTACGAAATTCTTTATATCTATGGGTATCAGCTTAGCTAAAACTAATTCAAAACATGCCACATTCAACAGCTATAGTAAACTGTGCGAAGATATCGGGCAGGATATATGGTAAATGTATAAATGTTAAACTAATGCCCAGAAGACAACCAGAAACAATGGTTTTCTTTTTCTTTTCTTTTTTTATTTAAAGGGGCAGGCACTAACAGCATGAGGCAATGGTTTTCTTTGTTATGTACTTGATATCACTTTATTGGTAAACTTAACCTGAATTATATATACAAAAGCATAATGATGAATCAGAAGGTAGAACACTCCATTTTCATGCCAAGAAGCCTGACACCAATTGTATGAAGTGCCAATTATATATAAGCTTGAAGGAGTGGACGGAAAATAATATGAAAAAAACTCAACAGATTTTAATGAAGAAAATTTTATAATGAATGTTCGTATCAGCAAAATTTGAGTACGACAAAAAATTTAGAATTACTCATCGCAATATGCAAGTATCTACTAAGTATGATCAGTAACATAAAGTGTTGTTTCATGCAAAAAAATAAATAATATAACATAAAACAGTGCTTCAGATGGTGAGATTAGTATCATGATTTAAAAATATTCAGGTCAGCGAGACAATGAAGTGCCACCAAGCATGAGAGTAAAACAAAGAGAAAGACACAACAGGGTTTGTTTAATGCAAACCAGAGAGTGTCTCTTAACATCTACCTGTCCACAATTCCAGCTATTGTTATGATTTTCGCCATCATTATTGTTTTCTCCGTTGGGCAAGTTATGCTTGTTGTTATAGGTCACCAAGTCAGATAAAGTAAACCCATCATGAGCACATATAAAGTTGATACTGTTCCACGGTTTTCTTCCACCTCCCTGATTCAAAATACAGTTAACATTAACCATATGAAAGTACACATTATGAAATAGACAGCTGCATTAACATTGAGCTCACTTGAATAA